>JABASI010006447.1:0-10877 GCA_019776505.1 Tomocerus nigrus
ACGACCTGGAGCACTTATCCATCCACCAAATAATAATTTCTACGGTGATTCATCAGTTCATCCAGACGACCACACAACCCAACATACTTATCTGTTAACTGTTTAATTTCTATGCAAGAATTTGCAATTTACGTAGGTAATTAATGTATCGACTAGTATTACATTCATACAATAGGGACTAAAGCAAATTAATGCGTAAAATTTTACTTGCTGAAACTCCGTATTTACAGTTTATACATGAAATTGTGCTATTTATGTAGGTGCATTCATTTAGAATGTATAAAACGAGCCAAAACAATTTTATCAATAGAATTCATTTGTATAAAGCCGTGCCGCGTACAGAGCATGGGCTATTTTATTTTAGCATTATTAATTATAGCATAGCCCACACACATAACAGTTGTGTTTTACTATTCACAAGAATTTTTGCGTAGGTTGGGAATTCCCATTAATGAAAAGTGTAAGTAGTGCACCTGTCCTATTAGAGTATCTCTGTATTAGCAAATAAAAAAGTATCCGTACTTCCCCTATAATTATAGGCTTATGTAAATGTTCATATTAATTTGGACGGTGGAATTGAGCGCTAGTAAAAATGTGAATGCAATAGTACACTATGCAATGGCAATTTGTTTACCTTTAATACAAGTGCAACTTGGGAGAACAATGAGAAAGACTTAAGAAAATTGGCGGCTGAGACAGCGGGATGGAAGGCAGTCTTTTATGATGATATTGAGTATCACGAAAATTCTAAGTCAGCGTGTGACACGCTAACGAAGCCATTATTACACTTATCCTATTATGTAGTTACACAGTAATAATCTTTTTGCAGTATTTATTTATGCACGGTAGTTGTTACACGGAGTGATAAAAGGAATTTGGTAGCATAGTGTACAGCGTGCCCGATAATTGACAAGATCACATAACACGTCTGTACAATTTATTTATTTAGTAAGCTACTCGACTATGTACGTGTTTATCTCACTTTAATGCTGAACTGCATTACATTCAATTCTCTAGCAGAATTTACGAAATCCATTTCAATAAGCAGGAGCTATTTAGCTTAACTGCTTTAATAATGTAGACAGGTAAAAGATACACTTAAGACTGTAGCCTACATTTAAAAGAGGATTGCATAATTTTGTCTACAGATATACGCGTTACTTATTGTAATTATCATCATTTTTATTTTGCATAATTGTCTTTTTACAGAGGTAGACCATTAGGGCCAACTCACGACTTTTCTTAAACGATAACACATACTACGAGTCTATACAGTAACAGTGGTACAGTAGTAGAGTACGTGAGTAATGAAGTGTAATAAAGTGGAAGTGAAATGAGAATTCAAAAAAATACAAAAAATATATTTCTTGTTTTCAATTTAAGATAGGTTAGTTCAGTAGTACAATAGTATGCGTTTTAGTATGCAGAAAGGGAAGAAATAAATGATTTTATGGATTTACAACAGCTTTGCTCTAAAAATTACTAAAAATATTTTATGGGTTATAGCTTTTGTTATGAATGAGTGCAGATCTGCATTAATTCTAATTAGGTAAGCAAACAAAGTATGTAAACAGTAAACACGTAAACAAATTTATTGCGTTCGTTTTGTGTATAGCTAGACATGATGCAAGCAAACATAGTTAGCTTGTGTTAAACAATCACACGTGTTTATACCTACCTATATGTTATAATATCTATGTATACATAGAGAACAACATCTGCTTTTCGATAACTAGAATAATTTTTACAAAAGGCAAATGTATTCAATTACGACTGTGAGTTATGATAGGAGATAGGATATGCTATGGTTTGCCTTGCAAGACCCTAATTAACCAGTGGGCTGGAATTTGGGACATTCGATTCCTTTCAATCACAGACTTGTTTCCTATCATCTGTTGTTATTGCAAAAGGATACTGGTAATATTATACAATAATTGATTTGAAATCATCGTGAAAATAGAAGAAGGCCTCTACGAGACGTGACCTAATACTCTTCTTCCTCTTATCCTCTTTTCAAATGTCTTTTTGATGTGCAATAAATACAAAACACTTGTAATGGAGCAATTTTTAATGTATATCTTAACAGTGGACAGCATAATTGTAATTCTTTTGACGTAATCAAGTTTCAACAATTGTTACATTTGCAATTTGCACTAGTCTTTCTGGTACAGTGTAAGGGAATTCATTTCAACTTGTGTTGGAAATGAATTGATTGGATAAATCTATGGGAAAATAAAGATTATTCACACATCCGTAACATGCATTCAGCCCCATTAACATATATTATACATTAGATACCTACCGGAAGATCTGTTTCATTGTATCTATTCTAGCGTGGATGCTAAAAACTCTTATTTAACTAGTGCTTAGATAATAGAAGCATAAAATACTATTTTCTAATGAACGTAACATTAGGTATCACTTTTAAATTCGTGTTCGAATCCCTATTCATAATGTGTAAACTAGTCATTGTTACAAATCACAGACAGTTACATCATAATATTTTCTATTACGTTTTCTAATTTCGAATCTTTTTTCTTCTTTCTGCTAGACATAATGATATAAAGCAAGTGTTACACACATAAATACAGAAGTCGAGCATTGTTCAGAATCATCATTTGCATTGCATTGAATAGAAATTAGTAACAATGGTACACAAGAGGGAAAAGATGAGACACCCTGAATTGACCTGCTGAAAAAAGCATGTCTTTGTTTGTGAAATAAATCACACATTAGTTACTTATTCAGCACATGATCCTTTTCCTTTGATTGCTAAGTGAATTTGATTCGCAAGAGAAGAATACTAAATTACTTTGCCTAAATTCTGCGAAATATAAAAATGTAGATGAACATGCAGATTGGGGAATTTGATGAGAAATAGTCAATTAAGAAAGGAGCAATTAAGTAGATGAAACCACACATGAAATGATTATATTTGTTCATAAAATTGATTAGTACACATCATCATTGCATGCGATGCACAATAAATAGCGATCCTCTCATGTACAAGAGAAGAAAACTGGTTTGTTGGCCCTATGAAAGTTTCTTTACGTCCTTTTCCATAGATATACATACCTGCCACTTATTATTGCCAAAACGTATTTTTGCAGATCTATGTACATATCTGCATTTTACATTGGATTTTTGTGAATGGATGACAAAGTGAGAATCCGTCTACCTACACAGCCTACACTACAACGTTGTTGACGCATTTCATTACAAATTCACCTGAGTGCATAATTCACTCATTGTCAGTCCACTTCCTATGTTATGACTTACGAACGGATGTGCGTTGCATCTTTAAAACGCACATGTTTGCCAAGATATACAATTCTGATCACTTGGAACAAGAACATATTATTCCTTGGCACACTGCACCTGTCTGTCTTGTAGTCGTTCTTGCTTCCGTCTCTTCCCTTTACATAATGCCGAATATCTTGCTGAAATATTAGACAGTAGACAGATGATTGTTGACTTCCCTTGCTTACATATTATTATTACTATTACATTAACATTTTATTTCCATATCAGACAGGGATCTAAATATCTATACTCTACGGATATACTTGCAGATCCAATCGTACAGTGAATTCTAATTATTCAGCCGCAGCCAATAACCAAAAACCAAACATACTGTGAGATTAGATCGGAAATCGTGAGCTGTATTTCGTGCAATATTGTAATCTGCATCAGCATTGCATGAAAAAATTATTTTCCTGAAATATAAATGAAAGACCAATGAAAATTTTGATTTCTGATCATCTCGGGTGATTAATTGGATTAGGTATCTACATTAACTCTCCCTAAAAATGACAATACAATCAAATTTTTAGCTTTAAATCCATTACAATTTTAGTAAGGAGACATTTACAATTCATTGCAATAGTTTCCACAGGTATATATTGAATCATTTGGTTGCGAAAGTATTTCAAGTAATTTAACGATTATAAAATTGTCCGCCGGATGCGATAGATATTTATCTAAGTAATTGTTCATTATCAAAGTTTGTAGATTAATAACTCTATTTATTCTTTGTTGTTGTAAAAAAATGTCTTCTGTAGAATAGACATTCTTACAGTGGATGCCTACTATAATATAGTTTCTAGTTTTCAGCATCAAAAAACCAAATCATTTTTATTTTTAGGGAGATGAAGGGAAAATTAATGTATTGCGGTAGTTTACTTAGATTTGTACGAAACAAAGAATTTTCCATAGAAATTCTGCTGAAGAAAGAGTCGATTATGTATTTCAATGACGTGGAATAACCCTTGATAATTACGCAACATAGCTACTCAATAATGTAGGCAGGGAAGAACTACGTGGTAAAACGTCGGATGTCAGTCGCCTTTTTGGTTTTCTCAACTAGGTACCTGCCTAGACTGCCTACTACATTTGTAATTTACAATTTGCATTTCCACACTTGTTTACTGGTTTCTACCCCCTGCCCTGTACAGTCACTTATGCATCATTACACTCATTAATAATTTCCATCTTCTTGTATCACCTACTGGCCTACTGATTTTTGGATTAGCCATATAATTTTCTACTTACTGCTTTACAACTTCGTGTCTTTTATCCGTTTATCTTTGCCTTAGAGCACTGCATATAGTTTCGATAATAATATGCTGATAGTTCCTAAAAGCGACTAAGCTGCTTTTCCTGCATTAATTTGCCGTAATTTTATTCCTTACATCAAAGTAGCACTTACTTATAGCGATACTTACAATACGTCCAGTAGAATTATAATTGAACTCTGCTCGCATGTCGTCACTTACAAGTAAAACTTCTTAGTCTGCATCTTTTGCCCCTTCTCTTTTATTTCACACCTTCCTTGGCTCTCTGTCTAAAAAGCATTAAAGATGTATAAATATCTAAATCAAGTTGTGCTTTTCACTTGTCATCTACGGACTGGATTGCTCGCTGGACTTGTTTTCATCTTTTATTGTCGTTGTTATCTTTAGAAAAATGCAAGTGAGCATTTGGATTGCAATTATTGACTACTGACAAGTAAATCTAGTCCAAAAAAACAATGTCTACAATTACAAATGCATAAGCTTCTAAATACAATCCTAGATAAAATAGCAAAACAATTAATTGGAGTAACTGCATAATTGGCTGCGGACAACCAATTCCATGTCCTTACAATAAAAGATAGTGCAATCGTCAACAAACAAATGATATTCATTGCTTTTATTCAATTAAAGGAGAAAAAACGAGATTTTAACAATAGAAAGGCATCAGATCACAAGCATGCAAACATACATCACCTTGTCTATCTGTCTTTGACTGTCTTGTCTTTTTTCTACAAATGTTTGTGCAACTTGACGTGTAGCACTGTCCAATAACCTTAGTTTATGACTTTAGTGAATCCAAATTGCGTAATAAATATCCTGTAAATATGTGCATTGATATAAGGATTAATAACAGAGTATAAAAACAATCTATACTGTTAATCAGAATGAAAAGCTCTATTCAAATATCCTCACTTTGCTTTTACAGTGACATTAGTCAGTTACAAACTGAAATGCTGTACATTGTAAGTAAAAAATGCTCTCATAGAACTTGTGATTTAATTTCTTCTCGTGAGAATTCACACTAACTAACTAACAATCAGAACATAATCTGAAACTCATAAGTCATAAAGCATAATCCATCCATTATTACGTTATCTAGTAGTTAAATAGTAGAACAGAATAATATTAATAATACTATTAGCTAGTGAGACAGAAAAGAATTTAATGCGTTTAGCAGTATTTACAATAGATAATAATATTTGCCGTCTATACCTATAGAGTGAATATGCGGAGATAGGTGCAGAAAAATAAGAATCACGACGGAATGGGCTCTTCCGGCAATTTACTGCAGGAGTAGGCAGACGTTCATTGAGAGAACTCGTATTGTTGTATACGATCATGTCTCTGTAGTAAATAAGTATGTATGTAGTAGGATATTATATCCAGTCTTCTGACTCGCATTAAAAACGAAAACGACATCGACAGCCAACTAGCTCTTTCTCTCTCTCGATTAACAAGTTATATTTCTACAATCTCCTATTTCCAATGCTTATCTCATCGAAACAGAAAGGAATCCACTGCCTACGTATTTACAATAATGAATATTTGAGGCTGCTCTGTTTGACTAGACTCGATTCGATGGATTAATGTGTAAGAGAACAAGAATTAAAGAATTGTGTGTATGTATGTACATGTACATAGGTACATAATTCATATATTGTATAATGTATTAGTGGAAAGAATGAATGAGGAGCAGTAGTTAGCTGTTTGTGCTCAACTTCCGTGAATTTCCCTTGTTTTTCCGCTCACTTGAGCCAGTAGTGCAATCCAAGAGAACAACACATGTAGAATTATGACTTTTATAACCAAGACTAGCCACTACAATGTCTAATGCAATCAAAAAAGCACGATGTACTAAAAGGTAAGACTAAACATTACGTAGGCATCATTTAATAATGATATAATACGTAATAGACTTAGTTACTGAGCTATTGCATTGCATTTCAGCAGAGGACAACAAAAATGTATTCTCATGTCGTGTGTATTTTGGTTGGATGGAGCTGTTTAGTGTATCGTCCTTAGGTCAGGTCAACTAACCAGAAAAATATCTGCTGCTGCTCAACAAATAAGAAAAGGAGAGACCCCCGATTAAATGGATTTCAGAATGTCACGTCACTGAATGGACAATGAACGTGAAGAGGTTCTGTCATTTTCACTGCACGTAAACACAGGACAGAGCACTACTTAGTTAAATACCTACTCCACATCAGATACCTGCTATATGCAATGTTCTAAGACATACGTTTATCTTTAATGAAGAAAAGTGAGCTAGTCTCTGCATGTGTACTCACAATTCACTCACTTACTACTACTACTACTCCTTGCTGACTTACTTATTAAACAATCTAACCATAATGTAACATAACCAAAGTGTGGCTGTTGAGCTTATTAATGTATGGTTCACTTTTTACCACTGTAGATTAGTTGATTTTGTTAAGGTACATGCATAGTGTAGAGAATGAACAAGAGCATTACTTCACAAGGAGCAACATTAGGTAATATTATTTAGCAGAGAATAAAAGGCTTTAGCTTAGCTTGTCATGGCATGCCACGCGCTAGCTGACCAATTGAATTGCACTTCCGTTTAGGTATATAAATGCCAGGTGTCCATTCTCTTCGAAATCAGTCTGCGAGTTCTTGTCAGTCAAGACACATCGTTTATAAATCTCCGTTTTCTGTGGAAGCTCTAGCAGAAGGCTTCTCGGTGTTGTGTTTTCGTTTGTTGTTTTCTTTATAAACTGTTCTGTGGTTCACAGACAGATCACAAAAATGTCCATGATTACCGGAGCCGCTGCCGTTCTGCTCCTTTGCTTCGCAGCATCGGTACGTGTCACGTCAATATTCCAAGATAACTAAATAATCTTTTTTCCCTCAGTTTTTTGTGTTTCTACTGTGTGAAAACCAAATATAAAACGAAAATCTTGTGAAAATCACCTGAAATTTTCTCAATTGTGCCCCAGTGAAGTTATAGTCAATTAAAATCCATTTTCTCATTCTGTGTTTAGGATGCTGTATTTCACCTCTCTTTTGGAAGCCCGTTGTACGGACACGGACACTCAAGAGGGTTAGTGCATTATGGCCACCACGGAGGAGAACATCATCATCATCATGCACATGCACCACTTGTAGCCGATTATGGTCATCATTACCATCATCCTAAAGGTATTTTACTATGCTAATTCTTAAGATCCTCAGTTTCTTAAAACACAACCAAATATTTTCTGTGCTAAACATCTGCATTGATTCTTTTCAGTAACTGAACATCATAAACATATCTACAAGGTGCACAATTATGATCAACACGCACATAAGGTCCATGACTAGTAAGTAGAATAACTCAAAATCGAGAATCTCACTTTTGTCTCACCTTCTTTTGCTCTCCTTTTGCTCTTCTTTACAATTTTTCTATGCAAATCCTTTATTTCCCTCTTTTACTTTATAGTGATCATCATCAACACAAAATCCATCAATACAATGAACATAAGAAGATCGTCCATAAGGATCACATCCACAAGCATAACTTGCATGTAAGACCAAGTTTTCAAACTTAAGCTAAAATGCTTAACATTTATTTGCCAATGCCGAAAACATATGTGCATCTACGCACTTCAGAATTATCAAATTAATAAATTGATTTGATTTATTTTTTGCCAGGTTCATAACATCCATCAGGTTTTCATTTTATTCTTTCTATACAAATATAAATTTTTGTTTAATAATTTCATTTAAGTTTTATAATTTTTCTAATTCTTTTCTCTTTTTCACCCGCAGCATACTCTGGTAAGTTACTTTTTCAATTTTATGAAATATCTTAACATTTTACCTTTCTATTTTCTTGTTGTTCTATTTGATCTAATAAAATATCTTTTCATTTTCAGCATCGTCACAACATTCACAAGTAAGTTTGCTTTTTTACATTTTCACACTTACACATTGCGTTGTAGCATCCATGAGACGAACTAGTTCTTTGTACAAGAATCATGGCATCAAAATTGTTCTTAACTTAACTTGAACCTTCGAGTTCGGAAAAAGATTTCATAGAACGATCAGTATATTTCATTTACTAATTTCCAACTTGAAATGTTAACCCATTTCATGATACATCTCCCAAAATTATCCCCCTTTTCAACATTACGTCTGAATGAGATGCTCCGCACACACTTCGATAGTATCTTATCAAAGATATCTTAACTTATCATGACAAATGTACTTAATCTGTGTATTTTTACAACTAGGCATAACTTGCATCAACATAACTTGCATTTGCACAATGTGTATGAGAAGTATTTGCACAACTACCACCAAAGCCAACATAAGGTTATCCCATCTCATGAGGAAGTTCACAAGGTAAGAAAAGCTAAAAGAGATTTTTTAAAGAAAACCGTGTAAAATATTTGAATTTCATAATTTTTGTTCTATCAGGTTATCCCCCATCATCAACACGTACACAAGCATCATGAATACTACCAAAAGAATCCTCATCCAGTTGTTGTTGATCACGGGCATGTTCACGGTCACGCCGTCGTAGCCCACGGACACGGTCATGGAAGTTACGGATCTTACTCGGAGAATGTTCACAAAGTAGTTTCTCCACAAGAACCTCATGTGACAATTGCCGAAGGCAGTGCTGCTGTCCCAGCTGTTGTTCCATTCCCAGTCGCAGTTTAAAAAGGGAATCCATCCAGAGTTAACAATCAAAAGTGTTAACAAGTCTTTGATTTTCATCCTCTCTCTCTTCTTTACTTTTCCTTTGTTTTCCTATTAGTTTACTGCATTTTGCACGCACTCATCGCTTACAGAGTCTGTTTTTCCTCTAGTAGCAAATAACACTAGTCAACTTATCAGTCTCAGAACAATCGTCTGTCAAATTACACGCGTGAAGGGAAATGTCAGTGAAAGCCGAGCTATTATCATGTCACGTCGTATTTTTACTAATTACGTCGGACTGTCAAAAAACACACACACAAAGTAGAGTGCATGTATTTATAGGCACGGAGTAAATGTTTTGCACCCACGACACGACGGATCTGGAGCCACGCCCTAAAGAAGAAAACGTGTGAAAGTGAGAGTGACAAGAAGTAAAAGAGGTTCGGAATCAACTCCCTACCTACCCAAAATAATTATAAGCGAATATAGAGATCTTTTTATGAGCAACTCATAGAGATCATTTTATTTTTGTACCTGTGGATTTACATTTGTAGATAAATTCTTATTGATTAAGCTTTCCTTTTTAAAACTCTTCCTACCGACTCTCTGTAAATCTTTACCTTCTTCTTCTCGCCTCATCTTTCCTCTATCTTCAGTTCCCTACTGTAGTGTTCGACATTTTATACAACAACGCAACGTTATAATATTATGATAATACGACTTATAGCCTTATTGTATATTGTACCGGTGTTTTCAGTATTTTTATACGAGTTTTATGTACTCATTCATTCATTCTCTACATCTCTTTCAAAATAAGAGAACGAATAAAAGCGTACTGTTCATAAATACCAACTTTGCATTTTTTTCTCTTTTATTGCACACAATTACAATTAATCTAGCTAATTTTTCTACCAAGAAGAAGAGTCTTCTTCAAGACACAAATAGATAACCAATCCCTTCCTTAACTCATTTTTTTCTCACAGAATAAAACTATATACTCACCTTATATCTCTTGTGACATTTTTTACGCAACTAATACCTAAATTAAAACATTTATCTCTAGTTAGTACTCTTATTAAAATCCTTTTAACTTACATACTAATACCTTGTACTACTACTACTTGGCAAATTACACAACACTTGCTCTCGATTGTTCGGTTTGGCATGATAGCGGAAATTCATTGAGGAAAACGATCTACATAAAGATAACACATTTCCCTGCTATAAAAAAATCTGCATTCAGATATTATACACTTAAATGTACATATGTAGGTACCTATCCTTGGGCTGGCTAGTCGTTGCGCTCTGTATACAGGGCGAGCAAGGCAGTCATTGTCCAAATTGTAAATACCAAAAGAGCACTAGTGCAATAACTACTCACCAAAAGAATACATACCCAACACATTCATTTATTTCGTAGTTCCTTACATTTACATAACATCTTATAAGAGATATGAATAAAGTACCTGCATCAAACATTAATCCTCTATGCAAAATCATTCACCTATCCTGAAACGCTTAGCAAACTCCAAACGTAAATAAACAAACAATCCACATGCAAATAATATTATAGTAAACAATGTTGTTTGTAGTATAATATTTTGCCATGTATTTTAAAAATGCAAGTAATCTTATATGATTATGAATGAAGAACAG
>JABASI010006448.1:0-10877 GCA_019776505.1 Tomocerus nigrus
TCATTGTGTGTGTGCCGCAAACGTAATTTTTGTTATTGTGATTAGGTATATACGCATTGTTTCTGAGCATCTTCATTTAATTGAATGAATGAGTATAGCATGGCTGAAACAATTTTACCGCATTATACACCATCATCATGATCAAATTCGTTACAATGAGCGTTTTTATCTCGACCGAGTTTCTAGTTGACGTGGTTTACCTTTGCTAAGTTTATTGCAAGGAGTGTTATTTTTTATTGGGGAATGTGATCCTGAATTGAATCTTATATATTATTAAGCACTATAAGATATAGGTATAGAGAATAATAAAGATGCTTCTTATATTCAAATCATAAGAGTAAGTAAGGGGTTAAAGAAAAATGTAATGTACTAGATATAGTATAGTAATGTAAGTCAAATTGCAGAAAAAGTACCTAAAGTTTTTCATGAACACATCAAAACAAAACAGGTCACTCTGTTCGTTCCATGCAGTACTATTCTGTAAGAAAGCTCAAGATATCTATTAAGTGTATCCCTCGACTCTCGTGTATACTAAAATACAATGTTTAGGCTCATAATTATAAGTGGGACTGACATGTGAGATGATCTCACATCGTCTCATCTCTCTGTTTACAATTCACTACTAAAAACAAACTGCATGAGTTACACATTAAACAGTTTGGGCATTCCATTATTTTATTATTATGATTTCCATGATATTTTATACGTTTACTGCGCCCATAGATTGAATTGNTTATTTTATTATTATGATTTCCATGATATTTTATACGTTTACTGCGCCCATAGATTGAATTGAAGATAACTTACAGAAGAAAATATTTCTAGCCCAAAATAATCGTAAAATTCAATTGCCACACTAAAGACGCTTTTGCAAAATAAAACAAGGCATGCTGCAAAATAGAGGCATCATATTTATAAATCAAGCAAAAAAGCAAATTGTTACAAAACGAGGCTGGGAATTTTATCTTAAAATTGAGGATGAAAAAACATGAGGATTTGACACGAATTATGACTCGATTATCTGTAAAGAGGCAAAAAATCCTCTAAACAATATCTCTAACACAATTATAATTTGACTGAAGTATTGAAAAGTTATAAAATTTCGACAAAACGAGTACATAGGTACCTGCCTCTCTGTAGTACAAGAATATTACAATGTGCTAAAAAAGTAATAGTATAAAATATGTGAATACACATTATCAACTTTTATACACAAGTAACTGTTAATTCCATTATTTCCACTTGACTTGACTCCCTCACTTCAGTGACGCTGACAAGTTGAAGTTTTAATCTTTCCCTATAGAAAGTACGTGTATAAATACGTTGCAAAAAGTGCACATGTAAGTGTGCAAACCTACTTTAGGATGCAAGTAGCACTAAACTTCGTAAAATTATACAATAATAGAGCTACGTGAGCATTACTGTCATATTTATATAAAATAATGTCATATTCATATCGATAGAATATGGCACAAGAAATTCTGTGAAAATCTTTTACACACTTACATACTTAGTGATCACGTTATTAAGTAACTACTTACTAATATAAAAAGCTACCTATTGTAATTGTAATCTCAAATCAAAGCTAATTAAATGGACGTTGACGCTATAATAGGCTTCTTTGCTATAAGAAAAAATTGATATACTACTTACAATACTACTGTTAACGATAAAGATCCGCATTTGAAACGAAAATTGTTAACAACTAACAATGTAGCATGCATTTAGATATGAAATGTATATTTATACGTAGACCATCATAATTTTTCAACTTAAAATACAGCCTACCTGTAATTGACAATGTAGTATTTATGTGCAGTATTTGCAACTACCTTTTATTTGTATTTGTAGAATTTTATAAATGAAAGTGCACGTACTACGTGTACTTGCAATAAGTCTAGAGCTCAGTAGTTGATAGTTATAGTGCGTAGGTACATATAAAGACATAGTGGACTACAATAGAAATATAGATAATAATAGTGCAACTTGAAGCTATAAAGACATGGGAAGGTGAGAAAAGCAGTAAAAATACCTTAAGAGGATGTGGAATACAATGGAATACAAGATAAATCTAAAAGTTGGCTTCGGTTACCCTTTTCTTTAAAGAGTAGACCAAATCAAAGGAGAGACACTTCCGGTCCTATACTATTATCCTATAGCATGTAGTAGCAGTATTTATATATTATTTGCGTATGGTACTGATTAAAAATGGCTAAATCAAGTCTGGAATAATGTACTAGGTATATATAGGCTAAAGGGGAACTAAACTAAAGAAAATTAAGAGCAATCAGTTGAACTAAACAAATCGTAAATAGTCAAGTGAGCATGACTTGAGAGTAAAACTCGAGCAGACAAATTGGGTAAATTTATAGCAAGGACTTGTTATTATTTTCTGTTGTGCATAAGTAAACAGAAATAGGAAGGAAGTACGGAAACAGAAAGGCACACACACATAATGAAATAATAGGTAATTCATGAACATGATCTAGTGTAATGTAAGAGAACATGCATTAATATAATAAGAAAAGAACACTTACTTGAAATTGGAAATTAACGAGAGATTCAATGTAAACAGTAAATGTGTGTGTATAACAATGCAGGATATAAAATACGCACGCCTGTCTGCAGTAAACAGAGAAGGCGAAACGACAGAGAAGAACGTGTATAGCGTGGCTTGATGACTCGCCTTGGCTGTAGTAGAAACTTAAGGATAGACACAGGCTACGTATTCACTCAAGTGCAGATTTCTCCTGCTGCCCGACTTTCTATGCTAATTGAGCCTTCCGATTCTCTTGCAGAAATTCACACGAACTTCACCATTAAAATTAATGCTACAAGCAGCACAATAGGATAGTAAGTACATACACAAACAAAAACACGTTGTGGGTGTGCCTTCAACTTTGCAATAATACTAATAATTAAAAGTTCAATTGGATGGGAATCTGAAATCTTTGGGGCTAAAAAGAAAACAGTGCCCTTAAGGTTATTTACGGGGCAAATTGGATGAATTCAGGTCAAATCCTGACTATTAAATCTAGTAGCCATGATTAAATTTCATGATAGAGAACATTTACGTACTCCAACAATCACTTTGAGCAAGAAACTAAATCCGACACGCTTAAATCTATCCAAGGAGATAAAATTGGCGAGAAGGATGAATAATCAACAATGGAATGACGAAAAGTCAGAGGAAAAGCCACAAGTTGCACTGGCTGTTCTGTCCAAAAATGCTTTGATTGAAGCTAGCAGACGATGAATGCAAATATCAAGAGATAGCCAGAGCCAGAGAATATTAAAATCTGAGCAGATTTTGTTTGTTGTGGAAGTGGAGAGAGATGGTCAGCGGCCTGGGACAGGTAGAAGGCCTCTTGAGTCACTGACTGTGTTCTTGCAGCTGCCTTGTCTGCCATGCCATGCTACAGACTACAAACTCACATCATACATTCGAATAGGCACTTGTTGATGTGCAATAGAAATCAAAGAGAGCTAGCTACCTATATACATAAGGGAAGGCAAAAGGTACAGCTAATGCACGACTCTCTGCCTAAATCGCTTACAACTTACAACTATTACTATCTTAGAGTCACAGAAGGGAAGAAATGCATTTTATAGCTCTAACAATGCATAGTCTAGGTGTATACAGGCAAAACAGTCTCGAGTCGACTGACGAGAGGAGCAGTGGCCAAGAAACAACCCTCGGGCACCACACCACAACCACAAATACACGCAACCATATTCTCTAGCTCTCTATCCCCAACAGAAGAACAACCCTCTGCAGGCCTACTCTCTAGAGGTATCCTACTATAGATGCCTAGGTACTCCAAGTATCTATTGACGAAAAGACTCAAGTCACACTACACTACATAATATACATATATCACTTTGATATAACATGACTATACTTAAAGGGATACAGAATTTATTTTACCATTTGCATTCACTCACCTGCAATATCACTATTATATGACTTGACTTGCACAGATAGCAAATGGGATGCTAACGTAAACGACGAGTCTCTTACAAACGTGTCTTGTCTTTGAACGTCCATTCTTTGCAGACTATGTTATGTACACACCTTCCCTTTCCTTTTCTTTACAAAAAATTCTAAATAAGTCAAGCCAACGTTATGTTCACTATTACTATTACACTTGCTTCTCCAACTACGACTACATTGCATTGTTACAGTATACCTATAAGATTTGATTAGACTCTACTACGGCTCGCCTAGTCAATCTATCTAGGTATATCGCTCAACAGTCAAAAAGACTCATCATTAGTTCTACAACTGACTTTCAAGTTCGTATGACAGTTTGCACAGAATACATTGAATCACATTATTTGTCTGCTTTTTGTAACACACACAGATTATAACCCTTAAGTGCCGCAGACACACTGTAAAATGTTGTCATCTAAAATTCGTTCCAATTGCATAGGTTCTTGAAACAAGTGTGACACATTTTAAGTTTCATGGAAATACTATTTTCGATTTTGGTGGAATTCTCATCAGAATTGTTAATGTTAATAATGTTATTGGTCACTTTTTACAATTGGGTTTCGTTTTCTATGAAATAGTACTTGTCATAATATAAGTAGTTCTTAAAAAGGAAACTACTTATGTACCAATTGAGATCTATTGTTAACTTTTAAGCAAGCAACTACCAAAGAATAGTCAAAGCTATCAATTATTTCAGACACAATATAAATAGTATATGCATAAAGGTAGGTATACGTATAGTCTGAAAGTTACAAAATGGTTTACAATTCAGTTTATGATATGGTATTGGGAAATGAAGCCGAAAAGAAAGGTGTAAAGAGATGTTCTGACTAAAAGATACTTATCCGATGAGTTTAAGCGAACACGAATGAAAAGTCCCTGAGCACTTTCAGCTTTAATAATATACTTTTACAAACCTAACCTGCATCTTCAGTCTATAAATAAGTGTGGACCGCATGAATGTGCTCTTCCTTGAAATAAAAGGAGGTAGGCATCTTACAATTCACGTCAAGTTTGAGTTGTTCACAAAAGTGCATGTCACTCTCCTGTTCCATCTACTAATCTCATATTTTTAAGTATCTCATAAAATTAAGGCCAATTTCCTTCTACTTTTGTGGTTCCTTTTATGACTATTCTGTGCATCTTTCTCCAGTCTTTCTTGTTCCATTTACTTTCTTACAAGTCTATTTGCGCATGCTAAGAAGAGAGATTTTCAAGGAAGTTAATCCCTCAACTAGGATAAACGCAACTTACACACACATGAAAAGTGATTGTTTCACATGTAATGTAACTATACAATCTGATCATTACTATTGCTTGTAGTATAAAACAGCACAATTACTAGTTTACTGCATAATCTTAACAATCAAAACATGATTTCTGTCATAACAATTTTGTACATAATCAGTTTCTAATAAGGCTAGCATATGCATTAATGATGCAGTTGCAGCTGAATACGGATATTTATATCAGTTCAGCAAAGAAATTAGTAATTATTTATGTCGAACACTAGCCACTAGTCGTGCGTGTGCTATTAATAAGGAATGTCGATTTATTCTGTAACTACTTTTCAGTATTTCCATTCTACTATGCATAAAGTACCTAGGTATAGTAAAAGAGAAGATGATTTTAATCGAGTATTAGCATTACCTATAGCAAAGGGATATAAAAATGTTAATTTCCTTCCTATTTAATGACAATTAAAAGTATTAAAACTTTAATGTTATAGAAAAGTTAGAGCAACAGTTTTTAGCATGCCTTTGTCACATGATCCATCCACGAAACGTCTTTAGGTCCCATAGAGTCGAGATGCAGGCAAGGATGAATTACTATGTTATATACAGCTAAATATTGATTATAGTTAATTTTGTACTATGGATTTCATAGGTAGTACCTCGATTGTTTCATCACATTGGAATTGAAAATTCAGCTTAAAATCAATTAAAGTAGTTTTGCAAGAGTTGTCTATTCTGATTGTAATTAACGACTTACGTAGATCATGTTGTGTGAGTAGTGAATAGTGGATTATTACTGATACATTTTGTAGCAGCGTTGTACATGCATTCAACCTGAACCATATAAAGAGACAGCAGGAGCAGCGCAGGTAATCTATTTCATCTCAAAAGGAAATCATAATCATACAGTTCTGATTCTAATGAATTCCTATCAGATCATATGCTTAAGAATAGAGCAGTCAAAGAGAAACAGAGCTGGCTGGCATGACACAAACACAACTGACCACTTGCTAAATGCATTTTCCTCTCTGCGATTTTTACAATTAGCACCTTCGACCATCCATCATACTTTAGACTCTTTGTTTCTACTGTCCCTTTCAAGTTTTGATTCTATTCCTTATCCTTAGTACCTTAGTACCATTGCATATTCAACTATTTTTAGTACATTCACTTCAAACACAGTGCATTAACTACTACATTATCTAACAATAGCAATAATATAAGTACTTACAATCTAATAAATATGAACATATCCTATCACTGAACTATCTAGTACATAAAAAGCAACCATATTCCTTCAATTATTCACATTTAATAAGTGTCTAACACATTGTGAACTTCATTGTGATCTAAATATACAATGTACATACCTACTATACCTATTATAGTGCATGGATATTATAAACTTGCCTCTATGCAGATACGTACTTATTACATGTTCAATAAATTATCATTCAAGTTATTTAGCACTGTCAAAAATAAGTTTGTACCTGTAGTCTGCATTGTAATTACTTTTAGCTATTTATTTGTATCACACATTTATACTTACATACATTCTTCGTCCCTCATTAGTGAAATTCTAGGCGAATAAAATAATTGGTACATGTACTTACGTAGAGCAGTGCTTATCACGAATTGGAAAAAAATTAGTGCAAATAAGGCATCATTTAATTCAAAATAAACAAAATGAAGTGGAAGGATTATTGCGTTACACTTTCAGTAGGTTCACAATACCATCGCATAGAAAAAATTCGAATGTAATGGAATGGAGGGGGGGGGGGGATATTAAACAGATTACATACTCACCTATGTATTTAATTGCTTTCCCCAATGCTATTCGGTACTTATGACATGTATATGGGTACGGGACAATTTGCAAACAGCAGCCTGAACCGCACGATAACCATCAAAAATTCAAAACTTTTATTGATCCAAACTACTGGAGTATTTCTCCATTTCCACGCAAAGCTGGCAGGCCATGTCCGAAATGATCTGCAGTTAATAGCTTATGGAAAAATAAGCATAATGGGATGCTGTATTTGAACTTAATAGGAAAGAAGATAGGCCAAAAATGTTGAAAACTGTGATAAATAATGATGTTAAAGAGGCTTAGGTATGTATAATTGAAAGCATCTTGTTTCATCGCATCAATCAAACATTTTGAGCATTATGTCTAAAGCTGTAGAAAGTGAATTACGATTCGACGCGTCAGTCAATTTGTGAAATACCGAGAATTTCGAGTGTAACAAGCGGCTTATATTCTGAATTTTATTTTCTTGTGTCGACAAAAGGCATTTGTCCATTCGAATGAAAGAAGAATGTGATTTTTTACTTGAAAACACAATGCGGATTCTTACATTTTAGCAGTGACTGACATTGAATGTACTAATACACTTACCTACAGAGTTCATTAGAGCTGCTACGTTTACTTAGTCAGGAAGATTAGGAATTCTTTAGGTATGTTAATTCAAGTTATGTAATATCAGTCTTACTTTCAGTTAAGTTGGTGAATAATTCTTATTCCTCGCCTAATCTGCGTTTTTATAGTTTGTCAGTGTGTCTACGTACAAAAGAGCGTCTTCCTAACGGCATGGACAAGTATGTTGAAAACATTCTCATGCTCATCTTCTCATCGAACATTAAAACGAAGGAAGTTGGCTTATAGCAACAAGTGAAGGTAATAAACCTTCTTCTCTGTCTGCACAAAGAGCGAGGATTAAGTTTTCATAGGATTGCGAATGCATGTTATTGCTCTGTGCATGCTTTGTAGTACACAGAGGAAATATTCGGAAGAACAAGGCTACAAACTCGAATCCAACTAGTTCAACTCCTGCAACTCGACAATAAAACAGGCTACTAGCAAAAATACCAGAAGAAAAAGCCTGCTTTTCTACTTGGCATGTGGCATTGTACAGGGAAAAGACCTTGCAAGGCCACATATCTCTTCTTCCTCCGTCCTACAGAATCTTCTTTACTAATTCTTTCTGCTCAGTACTGCACATTTTACCTGCCTTTTCACTACCTATGCAGCATCTCAAACCTGAACACCAGGAGAGGCATATCCACATAACATTATGTATAACGACCAATCGTTAAACTCTTTTACTGCCTTCTAATGTAAAATCTCACTAGAGCACTAACAGTTATTAAATTATATGTAATCAACTACAATTTACAAATGTTTCTCGTTAGGACGCATGCATTTTTATGAATTACTCTTGCTATATAGTGCTAGGCCCTTTTAATAATAGTAGGTATACACATGTACCTATACTAATAGTACATTAAAACTCATAGTGACACATTACAAAATACCAAGATGTACAATATAATATCATAAGAACTTTGGTTTAGATTGGGAAAACAATGAAACAGATGGGTATTTTCCAAAAGATTAAACCGTGATGTGCTATGCAACGAATGTCCGAACTATTTACTTCGGAGGTTCCATTGCAGACTAAACTGTTTCAATTGCCACATTTGCATGCAACTGTAACTGGACTGGATGTCAGTGGCACAATCGAAATATTATATCGATATGGATATTTTCAAGCTACCTAAGATATAATGCGCCGTTGCCTAATACAGTAGGTTAGGTAGGTAGTTACATAAAACGTCATTAATTTGGAAAATTCCCGAGATATCAGTTATGAAAAGAAAATGAATTTAATTGTTGGCCCTCACAGGTAAATTATATCATTCTGTATGTGCATGAGGGTTCACGAAAAAATAGACAATAATTTCGTACATGGGGTGTTGGAAATATCGTATCAAGATTTTCAAAAATCTAGATACGATATTTCCATTTGCATATACCTATGCGATGTTTCCACATTCAGATACGATTATTCTAACACACCATATACGATACTGCCAATACGAATTTTCCGGATACTGTGCATGAGATAGGCGATTTCGGCTGGATATTACACTGAAGAACATGTATGGTTATAATAATTTTTGAGGTACCTATAGCCTATAGCATAGCATAGCAAGTGTCATTCCTCGTTTCATTACAGCTACAGAGCGTTCTCGTAAAAACAAAAAATATAGAACAAGTAAGAAAATGAAAACCTGAATAGTAATCTATTGCACGGGGTTCCCCTTTCAATAGTGATGACTTCTATTCTACTAAAAACTATTTTTGCATTTGCCAAGCACATGGATGGACCTTCCTTGTTGGAACACTACAACAGATACTACACGACGTGTCGGAATGGATTCAATGACATATAGGTAAAAGTAGGATGAATAATTAGTAGTTATTATCTGTTTTACACTAGACATTCTGTTCAGTCTGTCTTGATCTTAAGGATCGTAAGATTCGCCCAGTTTTTATGCTCTCCTTCTCGCATGTTAATCGGTGCTCTGTTCTGACTGCTGACGCTAGCAAAGAATCATTTTTACCTTTTGCTCTCAGCCTGTCCCCTTTATTCTTTGTTCCAAAAGAATCGCGGAATACTAATCAACTATATAGAAATATCTCGTATACCTGTAAATAGGGCAAGTATATACATAATACAAAGAGAGCATCATTAAAAATTATGCCTACGTACATATTACAAATATAAACCTGACCTTTGCTTGATATGTAAGTAATGCAAGCCCAGGTCTTCACATATTATAAATACCTAGGTGCTAAAATTGCTACAACTACTCCACAGACGATAAAAAACGATTTGCAAAAGAATCCGGAACATTTCTCAACGCTAACCAACCAGAGTCTATTTCTATCTACTGCGCACACAAAGATCAGATGATGCTACAAAAATGGACCTTTTTTAATATACGTCTATACTTAAACTGAACTATCAAGAATTGAGGATCATAGACACTGGACCAATATAAATTGTGACTTGTGACCCGGTCAATACTTAATAAAAAAGTCTTTGAACATACAAACACCTTTTCTAATTAGATAGGATTACATTTGGCATGCACTTACACAATTAGTTACTTAAAGGTTGAAATTCCATGCTGGAAGTCACTGAGAACTTCCAATTGAATAATTAAGTTGTGGAATGCAGGGCAATGAATAATGACCATTATAATTTGAGATAGGACTTGCTATTATTACGCAGATCTAAAGAAAGGACAAAGACCACGCCAGACCGGCGGGGGCAGGGTGGAGTCCATTCTAGTTTTCGCTTTTGTTCCTTCTGCTCTATAATGGCCATATGAATAATGCCCATTATCTTTTCGTATGCACAGAACAGACAAGCAGACCTAGAACTATTCGTGGCTACTATTACAACTTGGAAACATAACCACATCATAACCTTTCTGAAGTTCTGTCTGATACTGAATCTATATAATGTGGCCTTCTACCTTCCCCAGTGTCTTTCTTGCCTTGATCGACAATTAATTCAGTTTTTATTCGCATAGCTCATTGAGACATGTGCTCCTGCTCCAAAACCAAATCATACTATAATAATAATATATATCAAAGCTACATGATATGACAATTTATTTTGTTATGTTACATTACATTACTACCTATACTAACATGATATCCTACGAACAATTTTCAAATGTTACTAATTAGAGTAGAGGGTGTTTATACTTTTGTATATAATATGCTAATCCTTGTGCACTTTTTTACTTTAGGAAATCGCAAATGAAATCAGTTCAGTATCAGTTCCTAGTAT
>JABASI010006449.1:0-10874 GCA_019776505.1 Tomocerus nigrus
CCACTTTTATCTTTGACTTCGAACAATTACCTATCGCTTTGACTTCTAACTACGAAGCTTTCGCCTTTTATTATAAATACCGACCAATATCTGACTCCAGAAGACTGCGGAGCAGTCCGGCCGGACTGATGTCCACTCCACTCCACACTCGCATGAAGAAAAAACATGAAGAAAAAACTATAAACATAATAGAAAGGTACTGTAGTATATGTATGGAAAAAAACTTCGTTTAGGCCTTTTCCATGATTTATATCAGTTATTTATAGATATTATATTATTATCAATTTAAAAGGGGAGAAAAGTTTTTGGAAGAGATTTTCATCTTCTGATTGGGGTTAAAAATGGGGATCAATGATCATGGACCTATGAAAACCCACTTTATTTAAGCAAGCAGTGGCTACTTATCTTGCAGTTGGTTGGGGTTGGGGTCTACTTGCGAGTTGGGACGCTAACATCATTTCTGCGAATTGGCTCTGTACTGTAAGGCAAACCTCTAGCCTGTTTGCAATAGGCCCGAAACTTGGTGGCTTGCGCGTCATCTAAGTTACGATAGAGCACCTGCACGTGCTCCAATGTAACCGGTTACCACAGAGCATCTAAGAATTTTGACCTAACCTAACCTAACCTAACTGAAAATAATGAGATGCTCTATGGTAACTAGTTACATTAGAGCACGTGCAGGTGCTCTATCATATCTCGGGTTTGCGCGTCGAACCTTCATTCACTCTGAGACTCTGACTGAATGTAGTGAAGTGACATAGGCGAACCCCATATACAAACAAAGCACCAGGTGCTGCTGCATTGGAGAAATCAGTAGCATAAAAAGTATTTTAAAATATTTTCGGGGAAGAAGTACTACTGTATGAACTGTTTACTAAATTATAAAAATTCGGCAGATACAGAAAGCTATCAAATCGCATATCCTTTTCAATCGATAACTAGTAAATTCTGGTAACGTTAGATTAAAAGCACTGCAGTGTCAAATAAAAAATTGTGATTATTGCTGAGTATTGGAGATATTTGCAAACAAAAAGCAGGAAGGAGGAGAGTAGTTTTTGCATTATGTAAACTAGCAAGAGGACATTTCTGTCTGTGACTTTGATGATGGACGACATGACATTGATAAAAGGATACACATACATAAGTTACTTATTAGCTCTACTGCGTTTTTGATTTTTTTGTATAGCTAAACTATGCTAAACTATGCTCCTTTAAGGAGCCAGCAAACCTTCCTCGAACATTATTTACATATTTCTACTTATCCTGACTTACTACTTTACCAATATTAAACCTCTATAATATGATCTCTACTTCTATTATGGATAGTAGTAGTACTATAGTATAATACAGAATAGTTAACATGTTTGGGTGTATCATTTGATGGTGTGCCCATGTAGGATAAGAAGTTATTTATTTCAGCATATTTTTGCCAAAAACACCCCCAACCAACAATTTTCTCAATTTTACTCATTCGAAATACATTTGGTGTCCGGTATTTGTTTAGTTGTTGTTTGCAGATACTGTGTGCAGATATCAGTCGTAAAACAAACAGAAACTGATTGAAGGATATACCCAAATATATTTTTTAGCATTTTTAGAAAGAATGTTTCTCTACTGACTTAAAAACCATGGTCGAAAAGGAAAGTCAGTCAAAATGGTCCCAATAACTCGGTAATGCAGCTGGGAAAACGACCACTTTTACGGATGGACTGTGGTGGACCAACGGAACGGTAAATCCTGTTTTCACCCGAATAAAACTTTCTTGTATTAGTGTCATCTAACATATATTTCAATATGGCCGATATCGGTTAACAATGAAAGAAGGTCATAGTACCGGGTAGCGACCTTTGGTGACCTGTACTGGACAAACCGCACGGTGAATTTTTTTTGTCCCCTACTCAAACTTGACCCTGGTTATAGTTATGTTCTCTACTATATATATCAATATGACGGTAATCGAACAAAATGCCAATAAAGCCTTAAAGCCGCCCTTGTATCCCTTGTTTTTCGACGCAAAAACAAATAAAGTTCTCTGTGATTAAAAGCACCAGGGATTTTTATTTTTTAGGGGCAGAATGATAAAGGTCACTACATTTAAAACCGCAAAGGCACAGAAGTATTAGTATTACTGATCTTGAATATTCTTTGCCTTATAGGTATACAATAAAAGCTGAAAAAGTTTGTTTTAAAGCACCTCTAATAAATAAACATGGTAGGTATGTATACTTCTACTTTCTTTGATATGTATGTATATTTTAAGGCTCAAAGCATCGAAGCTGAAAACTTATCTCGCTGTGGACCAAATAACTAATATCTGTCTAATAAAAAGTGACGTTGTTTGATGGTGGTACTGTATACATATATTGATGGAAGATCATCGTTTCCGTTTGCCTACAAGTTATTATATACATACATCATATAGTAGTAGTGGCGTCTACTTTCTGTTATTAATAAAAAACTATGTTAAATAAATTCATTAATATGATAGAGTAGATGGATAGAGATGAGTACATGTACGATGTACTTCATGAGATTGTTTTCATTATTTTCATCTCAACGCAGTACTGGGCACAACAAATTATACGATTTCGACAGTAATCTGTTTCACTATCACTGAACGTGTTATTATTATTATTTTATTGGTGGAACATCCATCAAAAACCACTTTTTTGACTGCTTCCTGTCTCCATCCATATTATTTGTCTCCTGATTGCAAATTAAGTAGCATTTGTCACGAAAACAGAAACAGTTTGCCTCTACTGATACGATACTTTGAGTGTACCAAGCATCAACACAGGAAATATGCATAGGGAATAGATGCCTATTAAATTCGTCTCCAGATATTGCGCAACTACTTACACACACACCCACAATCCACATACATTCGTACATTAAATCCCAACAAAAGTATCAAAGCAAAAAATGATCGACTAGCTACTTAAAATTTGCTACCACTAAAGTTGATTACTCGCTATACGACTGAATGACATGGAGTCTTTAATTAAGTTCGAAGCTACAAAGCCTCCTCCCATATGTTTAGCTTCCAGGATAGAGAAGAGTAACGAAAACATCTGGAACCGATTTGTTTGCTTTCCGTTTCCTGGAGGAGTGACCAGCCTGTAAAAGTAGGCTAAGCAATGCAATCACTTTCTCATCACTCACTTTCATCGTTTTACGAACCCAACTAATGGAAATCATTGACTATGCAAGAGATTGAACTACCATCATTTGATACAAAGGTGTATACCTACCAACCTACCGCAGGGATGCATTAACATATGACAGTTAATGTTTTCCGGGTTTGTCCATATGTTTACTTTAGGACACTCACTAATTACCAACACGTCGCAATTAATCAGCCAACTACAGCAAAATTTTCAACATTGCAGGATAGGAATTCATTGTCTGTAGCGTCCCAAACCTAATAACTGAAAGCAATCAAATCCCATTTCAAGTTACGTCATTTCATGTTTCTCTTTATATTAACCATGTTAAATATAACTTGACAAGAAAATTGCAATGAACAATTAGGTAGATTACATAGTTATTTACTCATTGAAAAGAGTGGAGTCTGTAGTACTTAGTGATTTGTATTTCCAAAGAACTCACGCTACTTGTGCTTGTATATAAACAAAATTTTGAGTTCAAAGCAATTTTGGCTTGATAATTAAATTAATAAAATGAATAGAGGGGTCTACCTTCAGTACCTACATAATAATATATTCATGGTAAATGATCGTTGAAAAACTCACAAAAAAAGATGCATGTAGCATTTTTTGTATTGTAATATGTAATTTACCAAGTCTAATAAAGAGGAGAAAGTAAAAAGCAGTTATGGTTATAGTTATTTATAACGAATGAATGTAAATATCCCTCATAATTACAAAATAAAATAATTAAAATCTGTATTACAAAATATCCAGGTTTGCCTCTTGATTTTTTACGCATACTGTACACAAGTACATTTTAGAATTTTTAATGGGAATAAAGGTACATAGCATAACGAAGTGGACGATGTAACATTTTGTATTTAAGAGGATTGAGAAAATATGATTTGGATTTAAAAGAATTGGCATGTATGGTGACGATAGGAAGGCTGCTGTAACTTGAGATATCGTCCGTCGCTCCAAAATGTCCGATTCACGTTTGCGAATTTGCATTCATTTAAGATGTATCCCTTGAGTTTTGCAATGTTCTTAGGACAGATGTAAGCAGATGCGCTAATACGTAGGAGACACACATTGCCCACGTTGCTATTTGACGTAAATGTAGCCAATTAAATTGTAAATGGATGAAGAGAAAGCTTTTCCCTAGATGTATGACACGATTGACTTAGTGAGTTCTAAGATTACGAGATATCTTAGTGACATACATACAACCTGTACACGTCAGATCAATTTTCCGGTGTCTCAGTTCCTTAGTCTCCTTCCTGCAAGTCATTTATTTCGGTCCAAAAAGCCCTTGATAGAAATTGACTTAAACGTGATTTTGAGTAAACAAGTTCATTTACTTACTTAATTGTTTGCTGAGTAAATGAAAATGAGAAGAAATTTAAATAATTTGATGAGATGCTGTTCAAGACGGACGTGTTCACAGAAACAATAATTGTTTCGTAATTTCACGTGATTAAATTACCTCCGAAATCAGTCAGCTCTGTTAATTTATGCAACTCTTCTGAGAATTGCGATTCATTAAGTAAATCGCAAGCAGACAGTATTATGCTAATAGGCATTGTGTAATAATTACATACCGTAAGCATAAAACACTTGATGGGGTACAGTACAGGAAAAGGAACAAGCGTCATGTAATTGTATAGGTAGGCTGAAGAAAATGATTACTTAATACTTAAATTAACACAGCATTACGAAGATACATATTCTGATAGCGATTTATGCCATACATATAAAAGTCGATCCAGCAGATTTCTGGGTATCGAAAATTAAGAACCAAATAAACAGTGTGGTAGGTGCCTAAGACTGTAATTCACAAGAAAAAGGAAGACCACTAAAGAGTGTAACATATGTCTAATGTCTGGATGGGATGTCGCCCACTTTCGGTTTGTCAGATCGTGCACGATAAAATAACAGAACGCAGTAACATCAAAGTTCGTGGGCTACGATTTTCATAAGGAGAGTACCTATCCAAATGATCCGTAGCCTGCGTAATATGTCGAGAATTAGTATAAAAGGGGAGATGAAACGATGGAAAAGCATAAATTGGATTCTCCTGTCGACTAGAACACTTTTATACTTTTATTCCCTTAAATCGTAAGAATCAAGTTGAATTGCATTTTGCATGTGTAATAGAAGACCTGCGTCAGAAGAAAGAGCTCTGATCAAATTACCTTTGCACTTTGTACTTATCCCCTTTATCGTTACTCTCAATTTTTATCTGAAGAAACTCTGAAGAAGATTCTGCGAATTTACGAGGTGGATACATCCGCAAAGAGATCAAATTCGCGCGTTCATTATCCTTGTTACATCCATCAGAAAAAAATTCCTTTGTTCACACTCTTGATTTAAAGGTAAGTAAAGTCCGGTTTCGAGTTAATTGTTTCACTAGAAATCTGTTTATATCCGTCTAGTTGCTCAGTCTGTCTAATTATGTTGCTCGGAGGCATCCGTAATGTAATGCTGGCTTAACATTGTACAATGGACTGCACTCAAATATCCAGTGGTCCTGAACATTCGTACATGTACACACCTATATCATTATAATATTATTGTCTTACTCTACATGCACCAACCAAAGATCACGTTAGCATTGCCATAGACTAAAGTAACCTTCTAAATAAATAATTATCTGTAGATTACATAAACGGCTAACGCTAACACATTTATCTTGCATATTTAAAATATATAGGAATATATTTATTATGTTAGTATATTCATTTGTGTCAATGTAGCAGATCACTATTTATTACTGCATAGCTTTGCATACCAATGATCTCAATTGTATTTTATGAAATAGAACTAGTAGTTTGGCAGTTGACACTAGAGAAACATTAGACAACTTCTCCGCGTCACTGTTTTAAATTATGTAAGTAAGTAGTTGGACATACCTAAACTTTTTGTTATAATATATCTGCAAACTGAAAGGTCTTCCTGATAATAAATCCTCGTAGATTTGCTTGTAACTATTGCTATCAACTTATGACTATGACATAATCAACATAAATACCACGAAGAAATACTGTTCTTGCAAATGAACTCAAGTAAGTAGCATAAAAGATCATACTATTCGCTATTTCTCTTTAGATTCTACTTTAACATTTATTAGGTACCTCCCTAACGTTTGCACTCTGAAAGTATATTTAATTATATTTTATTACTGTTAAAACAGTCTCAAGTGAGAAATCTGTCGGAAGAAGTAAATAAGGCAGCTAAAGTTACCTATTGTCATTCTCATTATTAACAGATTTTTTTCATCTTTTTCCTATATTCCAAATTCCAACATATTTAAGACAGAAATCCATTGATAATAAAAAATGTAATACGCAAAAGTCATCCGAGCAAAGGGTGATTATTCCGATTATCTGTTTTAGGGGTAAGAGATGTGGATATATCCAAACTAATCCGAATCGTAATCTTGTTGACAGTAATAATTTTTCTGTGATTTTCGATGAAACAAGAAAAGCAAATAAACGTTATATTAAACTCGAGCTTCATAATTCTATGACAGAAGATACCTAATTGAGTAGGTACTTTATATGAATTTCATCGTGGACATAACCCTAGTAGACAGCCGACATAATTTTATGACACATTACATTTATCCATTTATTATCTGTAGACATTTTTTTCTCATTAATAACCTCTCTTATTAATGAATGCCCTAGTTTAGGATAGCAAATAAACAGGCCGACTGTTTAGACTGGTAGCAATCCTTGCAATTATGATGTTGTGTGTCTCATTATCTGATTTTGAGATTTACTTATTTTTATATACGTATGTAGTAGGTATAGGTATGTACAGTAGCAAAGATACCGCATCTCTTATCTCTTCTGTCTGATATATTATGTTACTGTGATCAAAATTCACAACCTTCATTCAATCTCATGTTTCTGTTTTCTTAGTGATAGTGTGCTATAATGAATTGCATGTTCAGCTTCGGCTTCAGGGCCAATGTCAGTGTCAAACTACTAAATACATACACAGGGGTACATACACACGTATATTAGTTGCTCAGATGTTCTAAAATCCCCAAATCAGATATTTTCCAGGCAAATTTCGGTGTCTTTTGATTACACAGCAAAACAGTTCTTCACAATATTTTACAGCACTCATTCGTGAAGAGAATCAACAGGTTATTTAAATAAATCAAGGAGATTTTCAAGTTCGAGGATTTGTAGATTTGGCAATTCCAGAAGATATCTTTGCAATTTGAGTTATAGATTACTTTTAGGCGTACCTACTACAATATTTTTACATGTATTATGGGTCTTAAGAAAACATGCCATGACTATGGGGTGACATAAGAGGTCGGTCATACATCGACGACTAACTGTGCCTTGTGACAACTGTAGATGATTGAATTTGAGGTTTATATTACACATACTATAAACTTCACTCACTTCAAGTTGCAATCGATAAAGAATTACAAAAAGTTGTGGCGATATACAAACATTATCACTTATTGGCCGGTGATAAGTGATAATATTTTAATCCGTACCGTATATTTTTTTAAATGCATAATGATCTTGCTGCGATGTAAAAATTCAGTAATTTTATATGGAAAGTAGCATGTTAAACAGATGAAATATTATCGAAATCACAAAGTAAATGCTGTTATATATAACTGATAACAGTTCTGAGAATAAGTAATGGAAGTAATGCGTTGAAAACTATGGAGAATACCAGTTTCTCGTTTATTTGATATGATTCTTGTTTACCTATATTTCCCAATTGTTAATCAGAAAGCAATTAAGTAAATGTATATCGCGGAAGTTTGGATGCGTAATACAGATAGGTTTCATATGCTGCCACTATATTCTCATATTTACATTATTAGTGTTTATAAACAGTTACTGATTATTATTTTTTACTCCAAATACGGTAATCACTGTAATCAGTAGCAAGTCCAAATATTATTATTGTTTTTTTTGCATCAACAGTTCTATAAGTACATTAAATCAGACTGTTTATTTACTTCTGATAGAGCTTCAATGAAAAAGTAAATTAGATTAGATAGTATGGTATGCCTACTTATTCTTTGTAACTCGAGTGATGATGTTCTTCTTTGTTACAACAATGTGAGTAATAAGTGGATGACCTTATTCAACACTCAACAAATATAATGACAAAGAACTCAACAGAAAGAAAACAAAGAGGAAGGCTAGTGGTTAACTTACTACGTAGAAGTTGATGGCACTTTCAAAAACATTTCTGCATTGACTAATACAAGAAAAGTATTTAAGTATTTATAATAACCAATATTTCTTCTTGCTAATAAATATGTGGGATGGTTTACAAGTTTTAGGAGCAGGAAGGTCAGTTATTAAGGCAGATCTAAAGTAAAGTCTGTAAATAAGTGTATCCTTGCCCTCAAAACTCAACTGCACAAAACATATATTTATATATAGGATATATATTATACTTATACTCATCATATATACATATATGTATATCCAGGAAGGAAGGAACTGATTATTGTAAAGGCCCATCTAGAAATATCTTCGGCCAGACAACTCTAACCTACTCATTCTGATTTACAACTATGAGTAACTCTATGTGAGCAGTATCATTAAGTGAATCTTAGAGTTGACTACACTACACCACGAGAATACACACCTACCCTATGACTACTTCTCATCTTATCGCATTTTTTTAACACATGAACTGCCTTATAATTTCTAGTCAGATATGCAAGTGTTGCAATTGGCAAGCATGTCAGACATTTTTCATACATTCTCATTCATCATTTAGGATAGTAATTCAACCGCTACTTTTTATATCATCTCTGTACATCTGTATCTTAACTATATTAACTTATCTAGCACTATAGCTATTAAAGATGTATCGTTTATAGGTTGGAATGGATTTATGATGAACACGACACAACATTAAAACAGACAAATACAACACTTTTATTTTATGTATATACTTATACTACCTATTTACTTAGTTTTTGCTAATTTTCATGCCGACATCCTTTAGTCATGTGGCAAAAAAGCATACAATAAGATTTTAAGCCAATGAAGAGGTCGCATAAACTCAAAAATTCAAATCTTAATCGATTCGGTACAAACCAGAACCAGGAAGGAAGTATTAATATTTTTAAGTATACCTAAGTAAGTAGGTACGCGCAACACATTCAAGTACTTATGAATACCTTTATTTTACAGGTACCTCTAGGACCTATGTATAGTATAGGTACCTATGTGTCGTAGACCAAGGGGGTTATACGGATACGTATTATGTCCAACCGGGATAAAATATCAAATATCAGATAATTCAGCGGAGATAAGTTTATTACCATTCAATTAACTTTCTCACTATTTTACATGCACAAACACAAATGACAAATGAGCCAATCTGTGAGACAGGATAATTCCTTAATTTAACCTTAGCCTACATTTTGACTGTCCACTGTGAATATTATCGTTGAATGCGCCCTTCTTTCAATTACCAAAAATTATGCAAGTAAAGTTATGAGTATTATTATAAAGTCTAAACAAAACTAATGATGCTACGATACTTTGTTGTATGTAGGTATAGATGTTGACTTATATTGAGTTTTATATAGGTACTAACTTTGATTAGGATAAGTCTCTGACTGATTAATTTTGTTTTGACTTATTTATGATATTCAGAACTTATCTTTATTTATGGTAAGTGAAAGATTCAAATATAACATTCACAGTAGACAATCAAAATGTATGCGAAAGTTTAATTAAGGAATTATCCTGTCCCAGATTGACTGATTTGTGTTAGCCATATGATGAGAATGTTGGTTGAATGGTAACAAACATCCTCGCTGGACGGAATCCCTTCAACCAACCCCGCTGGACACATATCCCCCTTGGACTGCGACATACATATTATGCAGGTACCATTAAGATTAAGACAGATTTCAGGAAGTGTATCGATAATATTCTTAAAAGTTGTAAACTATTTACCTAGTGAATTTCAGAACTAATAAGGTATACAGTACTTGACATCTATGGCGATACAATTATTTACGCCAATTCTGTCGAAAAGGATATAGGAAAAGGATACAAGTTACTTATGAAGCCATTTCTACTCTTGAATGAAAAACCAAGTGGATAATATGTTTATGGCGAACTTGATAGTGACTTAGGAATGCGAAATGACGGTTTTTCTATACATTTTTTGCAAAAAGACAATGCGAAATTTGTTCTAAAAAAGTCATTCTTATATATTTAATGCAATATAGTAAAAATTATTTTTCATGAATTTGTGTCATGGTAAGCATAAATGGATTACTGGACCGTGGAAATTCTCTAAAATAATGTACTTTGCAAATTCTATTTGCAACATAGCAGATATTTGGTTACATTTAATGAAAGTAGTTTTGTATAAGTCGTAGTATACATATACAGTCATAATTGTAGTTGGTGTCATAAAACAAAAGAATTTAGATCAGAAAAAATAGTGTCATTCTTTAAACAAAAATTGTTTTCACTGTGATGTTTAGGGAAGAAATAAGTTTTCAACATCATAAAAATGCCTTTTGTAAAGTTGATTTGCATTTGCGAAGCAGAGGAAGCAAAGTCACCTCGTAGACATGTACATTTGTGTGAATGCATCCGTTTATATATGGTTTGACAAGTTAGAAAAACAAAAACAGTACGATAATATAATGTGCGCAGACAATAATATGAATCATTGAAAAGGTTGCTGGACTTTGTTTAA
>JABASI010006450.1:0-10870 GCA_019776505.1 Tomocerus nigrus
GGTGGTGATGCTGTTGGTGCTGTTGGTGCAGCTGGTGTTGTTGTTGTTGCTGGAGCTGTTGCTGCTGGTGCTGTTGCTGCGGGTGTTGTTGGTGTTGGTGCTGCTGTGGGTGCTGTTGTTGTTGGTGTTGTTGTTGATGTTGCTGTTGTTGGTGTTGCTGCTGCTGTGCCTGTTGCTGCTGCAGCAACTGCTGGTGAGCATGCGGGACTTCGTAATGGTCCTGTCCGGCCTGTTTCTTTGGGATTGTCCCCACGATCCGTGGTCCACTGCTGCTCTCGTACAAATCTGTCAACAAACAACTTTCATCAGCCCACACACCTACACACACTAGTGGGACGTTAGCGGAGATGAATGACAACTTACCGGGAGTGTATCTGTGGACAGGATGGAGCTTTTCGGGGATGTACTTGCCGGCGCCAGGGGTAGCTGCGGGTGTCGTCTGTTGGTAGTAGTAGCACTTGGGGTGGTGCTGGGCCTGGAACATGGAGGAGGGGGCGGGGCCTGCTGGTAGCTGTGGCTGCCCGGCCCCCTGTGCTGCAGCCTGTGAGGTTGGCGGGGGCTGCGGACTGGGGTGATGCCCGGGCGCCTGCATCTTGGGGTTGGCCAGCGTCTGGTAGTGGCCGTAGGCGCTGGTGTTGATCAAGGGCTGCGGGTTGGAGGAGCCGTAGGTGGAGGCGTGCCGCCCGAGGGTCTGGTAGGTCGGCATGCTCATGCTCATCAGGTGGGACTGCTGCTGCGACGGCTGCTGGCTGAGGGCGTGGTGCTGCGCGTGTAGGGGCTGGGCCGGGTGTCCTTGGGCCGAGGCCTGGGCCGCCGCCTGCTGCTGCTGGAGCTGTGCGGAGTGGGGCTGCTGCGGATGGCCGGGCTGCATCTGTTGCTGGTGGAGCTGCTGCTGGTACTGCTGCCGGGTCATGGTCGGGTAGCCACTGTACATGGAAGAACTGCTTGAGTGGGCGTGGCTGATGGAGCGGTACATGGGCGACTGGCGGTTGAAGGGCTGCTGAGACTGCAGAGCCGCCCCGGCCTGCATCCCGTGCGAATCACTTTGGTACATTGAATGACTTTGGTTGAACCGGGTCGCCGACTCGTGAGTGTCCCGGGCGTCAGAGAACTCTGGCGGTGGCGCCAGGATCGGCGTCTGATTTCGTAGGCCGAATTCGGGAGGAGGCGGGACGACGCTCGGGAAGTCCTGCTGCAAAGTCAAATAAATAAAAGGAATTAGTGTCACCGCACCGCATCAGTCAGAGGGAGAAGACAGGGGGTGGGCGCGAAAGGCGGGAGACGTACCTTGAGAGCAGCGACGTGCATCTGGATCAGTTTCAGACTCTCCTCAATGCTTTTCTCTGCCTGGCGCGTCTGTCCTTGGACCTGGCCCTGGAGTTGCTGAAGTTGGCGGGCGGCCAGCTGCTGTTGCTGGTGGTGATGCAGTTGCTGCTGCTGGTGGTCGACTAGCATGGAGCGGGAACGTTGTGGCTGGAGCGTGTGGTACATCTGCGAGGACGTCATCATCCCGCCGCTGACGAGGCTCTGCTTTTTCTGTACGGGCGTCTCCCGGGGACTTTTGCTCTCGTCCGTCTCACTCTCGATCTCCATGGGAGGCGGGAGTTTGACAAGAGAGACGGCGTTCTTGGTCAGAGTCCCGCCGCCAGCCGTCCTCAGAGCAGAAGTGCGACTCAGAGTTCCGTAGGTGGACATGCCGCCGAGGTCCTGCTGAGGGAGCACCTGCGTCTTTCCGTAGAGCATGGCCTGTTGGTGCTGCTGCTGGAGTTGCTGCTGTTGCTGGAGAATCTGCTGCTGCTGTTGGTTGAGGAGGGCGTTGCCCAGGATCCCGCCCGGCTTGATGACTTGCACTTGGGCCATGGGCGCCACGATGGCGGCATTCGAGTGGTTGATGAGAATGTTGCTGGACAAGTTGGGGGCGGGGAGCACTTTGTCGCTGTTGGAGCGCTTGAGTTCGGGAGCGGGTGGCGGGGCCGTGGTGGGGGCGGGCACGTTGGGAATGACGGTGGGTGGGGTGTCCGAGGTGGTGGTGTTGCTGGCGGTGGAGGAGGACGGCCCGTTTTCGTCCTTGAGGATCCACGTCTTGTCGCTCGAGTCCTCGGAGGAGTCGGAGTCGGGGTTGACCGGGAGGCAGGTGACGTAGTTGTTGGCGTTGGGGTCGGCGTTCTGGGCGTCGGGGGCGCCGTCGGAGGAGACGCCGCTGGAGGAGTTCCCGTCGCCCTCCTCCCCGCCCAGGTCGTTGGGGAATGACTTGGAGCTCTTCAGACTCGTCTTCACTTTCTGGATCTCGTCGACGCTCATGCTGTGCGACATCTGCCCCTGAACGGGGGGCTGCCCCGGCCCTGGCGGCGGGGCCTCCGACTGGAACGTCACCGTCTTCTCGCCCTTCCGTGCCAGCCGCGGCGACTGCTTCACTTCGATGCGGATCTTGGCAGCGTCGTGTGGGGCAGGGGGCCCGGCGCTGCCCTTGAGCACGGGCTTCAGCTTCTCTTTGGCGTCCTGCAGGGACTTCTGCGGGTCGAACTTCCCGTCCCCGTTGGTGGTCCTTTTGGCGGTGGATTCGTAGTCGGAGTCGGGGATGTAGGGCGTGGTGGAGGAGGAGGAGGAGTCGCTGCTCTTCACGCTGCAGTTGGTGGGCGTGAGGGCGTCGGAGTCGTCACTCTTCACGTTCCCGTTGAGCATTTCGTAGGCGCTCTCCTTGGCGTTCCCGTTGCTGTCTTTGGCGGGGCGCAGGGACTCTGGCTGGGCGTAGTCGCCTTTGTTGTTCACGCCCGCCGCCCCATCCTTCTTTCCGGGCGGAAGACTGTGTGAGCGGGGTTTCTTGAGGGTGCCCGTATGGGCCTCGCTCCCCGGCTCCCGATACCCGATCGACTTGAGGTCATCCGGGGAGGCGTACAATTTGGCACTGTCCGTGGGTTTGAAGCTGGACATGACGGGGCCGCCTTCGCGGCGCCCCGCCGCCGCGGCTGCGATGTCCAGACTGGCGTATTCTTTTGACTTGGAGACGTCGACCTTGATGACTTGGCCTGGAGGGACCAAGTTGATGATGGTCTGCTGCTCGGCGGGTCCGATGGTGCAGCCCGTGCTCGCCCGCCGCGGGAGCGTCTTGGACTGGATGGGGCGGAGCGGCTTGATGGTGCGGTACTCGCCCTCGGTGAGGACGGGCGTCTTGACTGACTTGGGTGTGGCCTTGCCCGACGAGGAGGAGGAGGAGCCGCTGGCGGTAGAGCCGTCGCTCTCGTTCCCGCCTTCCTCCTTCTCGGTCGCCTTCTCCGCCTTCTCTGCGGCGGGCGGAGAGATCTTCTCGATGCTCCGCCAGGAGTTCTCGTAGTTGCGGTCGAAGAGTTCCTGGACGGTGGTGGAAATGCAGGCCCAGGAATGTCGCGGGTTCACGCGCAGCTTGTTCAGGTTCTCTTGGCTGAGGGACTTGGACTTGGAGTCTTTGGGAGAGCCCGGCTTGCTGGCCGTGCTGCCCCCGCCCTTCCGCCCATTCAGGAAGCCCTTCAGGTCCGGCGTGCTGTGGAACTCCTTGTGTAGCTTCACCAACTCCTTGCTCTTCAGACCCGACTGCATGGACACAACAACAACAAACATCACCCAGAGCACATGACAACCAATTCAAGGGCAAAGGCAGGCGGGATTGGTAATGGTCACAATGATCCGTCAACATGTCTAGATGAGAGGAAGTAGGATGTTTGAGGGTCACAGGGCTAGTCCCTGGATGGATAGGTGCTCCAGTCACCATCACATCAGATCACATGAGTAGGGTGGGGACAGGGTCGGGCCCCACCCCACCCTACTCATGTGAAATCTATGTGCGTGTGTGTCAATGTATTTGTGAGATGTATGAAATGTGCGTGAAGTGTATAAAATGATTAAAGTAATTCAATGAGTGAGGTGTGGACCTTGGAGCGTTTCATTTCGGAGACACTGGCGTATATCTTGTGGGGGGCGGAGGAGAGGGGGGAGGGCGGGCAGGTCCACGAAGCCCGGCCCCCGTCTTCCCCGTTCTGAGACTTCTCCGCGAATATCTCCTGGATCTCCGAGGCGGTGATGCGGCTGGACGTGGGACGAGCTCTGATGCTGGCAGTCTTGGGCTGCAGCCCGCCGTTGGAACAGACTGTCGCGTTGTTGGAGGCCCCAGGCGGCAGCGGCGGCTTCCCGGAGATCGAGTCCACCGAGTTGGACTTTGTCCCCACACTCCCGTCCCCGCTCTGGCTCCCCACTCCTACACAAACAAATTGCCATTAGTAGCCTAGTTTGCCTGACCTTATTATGAGTCTATTAGACTCATAGGAGTGAGATGGTTACCTAGATCGGCGAGAGCGGCAACCATGGACTTGGCCCTGGCACGACCCACACTCAAGCTGGTGTTGGGGTCTCTGCGAGGCGGAGAGGGCACGCTTGGTCCACTGGAACCTGGAATCAGAGCAAAGAAAGCGAATGAGACGGGGTGGCCCAAGGGCAAGGGCGTTGACGTGGGTGCAGAGAGAGAGAGAGAGAGACGGACCCGAGTATTTTCTGGGCAGAGTAGCGAAATGATAGTGCGCCTTGGGAGTGCCGCCGGAGCCTTGGTCACAGGTGAGGGAGGCCGGAGAGCCGGGCTTCGAGTTTTCCACCGCGTTGTTCGACGGAAGGGACAAGCCGACGACGGTCATAGAGACCAGCTCACCAGATTTTCGAATCAGGTCCACCACAGTCTCATGAGAGGATTGCGACACGTCCGTCCCGTTGATCTGCCACACAAAGTGAACGCACCCACATGATCAGTCAGCCAGTCAGCACTTACATTTATCATCACTTGCGGACTTGTTGCTGAACAAGACACGGACGGAGAGGAGGGAACAGAACTTACCGCGAGAATGAAGTCTCCTTTCTTGAGTCCTGCTCGATCTGCGACTCCATTCTCGTCGACGTCATCCAAATACTGCAGAGCCGGGAACCTGTCCGACGGCTGCAGCTCCATCAGCGGAGAGTCCGACTTGGCACCACGAAGAACGAAACCGAAACCTTTTTGGCCACGATGCAAAATCACAGTATGCGGTTCACCCCATCTGCACAGACCCAAATAGAAATTAAAAGAAATTACAAAGGAACACAAATGCCCCGCCTTCTCCCGTCCGCCCTTCAACTGCTTCTTTGGGCGGGGGTGGGAGAAGGCGGAGACAAACCAAGAGAAAAGGCACAAACAAAGGAAATGGACAAAGTCTGCGATTAAAATCGAGACAATTCCGAAGAATGGACTGATTATTAAATTTTGGTCCTCAGGGAGGTGCCCGGGTAGTGGCCAGGCCAGGGAGGGAGGGAAACGTACGTATAAACTTTCTTGATCCGAGGGATGTTTGCGTATTGTTTGGCAGTCATTTCTCTTCTCCCTTGAGCTCGGCTCGACGGCGGAGCCAGATGATTTCTGTTCTCGTAGCTTTTCATCCGAATTTCTTGAACACATGATGCTGGGAACAGACCCATTTGTCCTCGAAGAGACCCCTCCAATAACCCCGTGTCCGTCGAAGCCGTAACTGCAACCACCACGACATGTCAGTTAGTACTTCCTTATTATTCTTATCAGCACAGCTACACCCCCAGGGGCCGGAACAGCATTTGGCGGCAGTACCTACCTTCAATAATATCTCCTTCTGCTAATTTCAGGTGGCGAGGGGAGGCAGCGGTGTAATTCTCCACGCAAACGACCATCATTCCCGGGAGGATGAGGGCGGGGTCCGTCGGAGTGGCGTCGTAGCTGGACCCACTCCCGCCACTGTTACACGTCCCCACGCCAGAACTATCACTCGTGATGTCGCTGTGGTCCAAGCTCTTGTCTAAAAAAACCAGCCTTGCTCAGTTGCACTCTCTACAATTCCGCCAGTCCACGCTTGTTCAAAGGAGTTAGAGTCTTAGAGAAAGTGTTAGAGCAGGAAACACCGCACACCCACCCAACACGCCCCACCCCACCGTACACCGCCTACACCGCACCCTTGGAAGCCAAATCCAGAAACCAACACCAACGAACCCGCTTCAGCGCTCTATGTCTACATTCATTTCTAGATCTACACAGATTTGATCATTTATTTATGAAACCAACAACAATCAAACGGTCCCCACACATTTCGCCATTTAAATTTGAAGGCCGCGCATCTGGTCTCTTTGACGATTGCATAGCAGCGAAGGGCCCTTCTGGGGCACAAAGGAAATTCCGATCCAGTGCTCCGACTCCAGTTGATTCCCCTGAAAGAGGAGCTTTCCTTATGTCGATGGGCATTTTATTGCAAACTCTGATAGCGATTAACGACTCACTTCTGATCTGTGACAGTCCATTGTCCATGGATGTTTGTTGTCGTGCAGGGAACCAATGCGCCGACAGTTAGGATGAGACGTGAAAAAGCAAGAGGCCTCGCCTACCTAAGTGAGGAGTTCTGTCTCTGTCCTGTCTGTTGCTTTGGTGCAGGATAGGACGTGCAGAACTGTATGACGCTGAGACAAAAGACGCCTGCCTACCTACCAACCTACCTCAATCAAATAATTTTGACTTAACCTACCTCAAACAAATAATTTTGACTTAAGGTTGCCAGCAGAAACAGAAGGACCAACTGAAATGCCCTCGCTAAGACATCATTTGTGCTGAGGGAGGACACAGGTGGACCTAATGACATGACCAACGTTGCAGGTCACGGCTACCAAATTGCGACTCCTTCCCAATCAAACAAACCTTTTCATCCGAGCACAACCCACACCCCGCAAGCCCATCATAAACCCCGATCTAAGCAGCCATTCAATCAATTCCGCCAATTGGGGCGGTTCAACTCACTCAAGTCAATATTCATCCTGGTTCTTGGTTTGTACGGACAAGTGTGCAGACTTCTTTGTGGTGGGAAGGAGGCTCAAAGAGGGGTAAGTGAGGGGGGAAGGAAGGCTCGTCATTTGCACTCTCACTCACAAGTTGATTCTGCCACGGTGGGGGTGGGTTGATGTGGGAGATGTTGGAATTAGAGCACCTTCCTTGTCTGGAGTGGTGGATAGCGATGAGTGAAGTGGAGTAGAGCGGAGTGGAGTGAACATTATAAATAAATAAAGCAATTCTTTGAGAGCCCACTCTGCGGCGTCGTGTCCCCACTTCCCCATCGATATTTATTTGACGGAAGAGATAGACGCCATCAAAGAAATGTGCTCCACATTCTCCGAATTCCTATTTTCTAATTCCGCCAGCCAGGCCTCTTCCCAGACTTTTCGACGGCCGGCCTGCCTGAACATGAATTCCATGTCCCACATTCTTCCACTGAATAAGTCCACTGCAGACACACACACAACCACAGACACAGACACACATCCACAGACAGTCACACACACACAAACAAGCTAAAACGGAGCCTACACTGCCAAGGAGGAATCATTGGAAAAGAGTGAATTGAATGGATGTCTACTCAAGTTTCAATTAATCTTTCTGGATTCCTTTGGGAATAAGGTGCGTCGTTCAAACTAGTTGTATCTAAGAATGCCATAAGGCCAAACCGTGGAAGAAAGGGGCCCTTGGGTGGGCATCATGTGTCCTGGAATCAAAGAGCCACTGGGGTCAGTCAATGGTAGTCTCTGCACACAATAACTTTTGAAGGAATTGAGATATTTTCCAATATCAAAGCTTCTACACAAAATAATGCTAAGGTCTAAGGGGAGATTAATTTCCAAAATGGGTTCAATAAGTCAAGGTCAACCGGGTCACTCTGAGGTCACCCCATTGACAGATGGATATACTAAATTCAAACTTTTTGGGCGTATGTAACATGTAGATACCAACTATTTTATGAAGAAATGCTGAGATTTACATGGGATCAATATGCAAGGTTGACGGGTTCATTTAGTAAGAGAATAATAATAATATAATAATAATGGGGGCAATGGGTCAATTATATCTTGGACGCTACCATTTTCTATCCGTTTTACAATGGTTGATTACGTACTAAGAAGTGGGGACAGGGAGGAGACTATAATGCACTGAGCACTCAGATTGTTCAAGAATGAGCTGTCTAAATAATAAATGAGTAAAGTAATGTGTAGTAAACTACGCATGTAAATAATTTTACTAAGCGCCACGGGATGCAAAAATTGAAAGGGAGTGAGTCTCTGTGGCATGAAAAATGGGCAAAGAAATGAGGGATTGTTTGCCGAGACTCGCTTCATTCCAGGAGAAGTTGACGTAGGCACGTCAATCAAACAATGCAAAAGGAGGAGGCAGAGCTCGAGGGTGCTCTCCCGTTGACTCTCAGCCTCAGAGGACAACAACTACAACTAAGAGTGAAAGCAACGTCCATATGACACCTCTGTCCTTTTGTCTCTCATTCAATGATAATCACATTTCAGAATGACGCGACGACTCTCATTTACTTAGCAGTCACCGCATACAAGGAACTCGCAAATACTGCGCCTCTCCTCTGCTCCACACAATGTTACTACGATATTATTATTCCCCACGGACACAATGGTAAACACCAGAGTCACAATGGACACAAAGTTAGTTTATGGTAGACAGAAGTATTTTCCAGAGCGATGCTACAGAGCCAGACGAAACCATTAGAAGAAGAGCTTAAGACTAAGAGGCCAATAATACACACAACACGGCTATGCATAGCACACACTGCTACTTACCAGCAGCACAGTGACTCCCAGACTGTAACTTAGAGTTGAAAAGAGACTAACTTGGAGTTGAAAAGAGTTTGTCAAGCAACGCATCTCACACACACCAAAACCACACACAATAATATCCCACCAATAATAATAAAATAAATGATAATAATAAGGAGCAGGTGAAGCGAGGAGCCGAACACCGTCAATGCTAGTCAATAGTTAGTTGATGAAAAGCAGAAGCGCTGGAAGATGGATCTAAGGAACCATAATAATTAATAATAAGGGCAATGAGTACTAAAGCGGGCGGGAAACTCGGGAGAAGGAGCCAGCCACCAATCAGCGCCGCTCGGCCCAAAGCGCCCACAGAGCTCGAGGGGCTGTGTCAGTTGAGTGAGGTTAGTAGAAAAAATGTTGAATTTGAAAAGTAACCGGTGATGGCGGAGCCGCAGTTGTCCTCGCTGCCGAAATGACTGCTGCCGCCCGAGTAGCTCGAGTCGGAGCAGCTGCCGGAGCGCGTGTGGCCAGAACATTCGCTGAGACAGGAGGAGGCGGAGCTAAAAGGCGGGAGGGATCGGTTGGAAGGACAAGGACTCGGTGGCCCTCGTGACAATCTCCCAGACAAACAAGTCATGGAGCAATTCAGTCGTGGGTCAGACAGTGCTCGCGACATGACGCTCCTTCGCTTCGGATTGTATTTGGGCAGGTCTCGAAATGGAACTAAAATCAAATAACATCAACACAATGCACATCAAAAAATAAAAACAAATCGCTACAAGGAAATAACCAACAGAATAAATCATAACATCTTGGCTTTAAAGAAATTAGAGGAAAAGCCGGAGGCAGCCACGGTAGCAGCTAGCTAATTGTCATCCCCAAAATGACCAGAACAAACAAAAAACGTCGTCAGTGAGTATTCGTTAAGACCTAGCTGTACTTAGGATGGACAACGTTGTCCAACGATTTCATTGCCCTCGCCAGCACAACATAAGATCAGTAAGAGCGCCACATTCCGAAATCGCAGCTCAATCACTTCTCATTCACACTCACACACGCACATTCACAAGGAGTCAAACGCTCACGACTCACGGGCAGCGGTGCACTTACATTTCTACGGGCAGAATGCAATGCCTTTGCGCACTAATTTATGTGTAGCACCAAGCTTCGCGCAGCACTGCGCAGACTAAATTGAATTGAGAGAATGTTGCATACAATTACCATACAGCAGAGCAGTGCCTACCCAAGGCTCGTGGACTCTTGCTACCTGGAGAAGTGGAAGAAGTCCGTTTGGGAGTTTGGAAATCAAAATTTCACCCTTTTCCAACTGGTGACAAAATCTTCATTTCTGTCACCGGTGAAAAAAGTGAAAATTTAATTTCCAAACTCCCGGACGGGCTTACCTTCTCTTACTTCCCCATGGTAAAAAGAGTCCCAGCCTTGGTGCCTGCCAATTTAAATCCGGCGCTATTTTCCCGTCGGGTTAGGAATGAGGAGTACATTCCAACCAGTTCACTGGTCCAAAGGAGCCCACGGGGCACATTGACGACACGGACCTTGTTGTTCACCCATCCAATTGTCCAAGGACTCAATAGCATCTTAAAGAGTATACCCACTCATCTACCTGAGCATTTTGCTAACACTGAACGAACATTTTGCGCTCACCTGGTGGGGAAAAGCTATTACGTGTCACAAACTTCAATTCCTAGTCCAAGGTTTGGTGATCAGATGAGATGGGAAAGAATTTAACAAAAAAACTAAAGTTGAAACTGAACTAACTACTTATTAGTTACGTTTCGTTTAGGTAGTCAAATTAATTTTTGTAATGTAATTATTGGCGCAGCCTTGCAATTTAAAAAATAAAGTAAAATTTACGGCAAAATATTCCAGAATTAGTCAATCCGTAAAATGTTAGATATGATAATGGTAACAGATATTGACAATTGTAAATTGTAACAGGTTATTAAATTAAGATTCTGTTTTAAGAATTTTAAGCTGTAGCTCTTGTTTACGTTGTGTACTTCCGGGTTATTGTATTCAGTGTAAAAGCCTAACCTTTCGTAAAGTTAACACGCACACCTATGCAAATGGCTCCATCTTTACAACCCCTTGCATTCGACATTGACATTTTTTGTGATCATAACCTTTGCATATAAACCACAGGGTGATTTGGGTGATTGTTTCATAGCAATTAGGTAGGTAATTATTAATGGAAGGAAAGGCTAGTAGTAAAACACAAAATGACGTCGACGGGTAACCT
>JABASI010006451.1:0-10867 GCA_019776505.1 Tomocerus nigrus
GTGTGTACCTTGTGTATCCCAGCCTGTAGTAGTGTTAGTGTTCATTTAATTCCTAGCTATCTATATATCGGGCATGTTTTGTTATAAGATTCTAATTGTAAGTATAAGCTATATAATGAATGCAGTTTACCTATAGTATTGTGTTTATGAATAATAATAATACCTACGTACTCGTACTAGCTATTCTTTTACTAACAACCTCATACACTTCAGTATAAACCGTTGGACATGTGCATTTCGGAGCTGCTTTTGCTGTTATATCCCCTACCACAACCTGGTTCCTTAGTATCAAATTAAAGATTGCGACTTAAATTGTCCAAGATGAAAATTTAATAGTACTGAGGGAAATTAGAATGGAGACTACCCCTAGAAACTTTTTTGTTTTGTATCAAAGACCTCTTATTGAGCTTTCTCTTTTTCCTATCAATTAACATGTAAAACTTTCACCAATGCTTTCATCATAATATAAAGCTTTCTCTTTTTCCTATCAAATAACATGGAAAACTTTCACCATTGCTTTCACCATCATATAAAGCTTTTACTAGTTCGACATGTCCCTGCCAATATGAGCATTTATTTTTCATCTGCAAGGGACAAAACTTTCACCAATGCTTTCATTTACACTTCACCGTCTTTGTAATTCTACTTAAGTCCCCCAGAATAAAAATAGGCCGTTTAACAGTAGCATGGGTAAAATAAGGTTTTCAGAGTTGATATAAGCTATAGCAATTAAGCTTTACAAAGACATGTCATTTTCACTCAATGCATGGAAATTAGAACTAAAACTTTTACCGATATCCCTTGTGTTGGAATATATTATATCAACTATACTGTTCAGCAGCCTGTGAGGTACATAGAGCAAGATCAAGACTTGGAATGAAACTTGAATGGGAAGGGAATGGATGTATGCGAGTACGTGCATCGGGGTTGGGGAGATAGATAGTACAAAATAAAAGGATGAAGAAATACTTGACCTAAAGTAGGACAGACCACACTTATACACACACAAGAAGTTGTACAAGTACGCTAACAAGAAGTTAACTAAACTGACATTGTGAATAGAAGTAAATGTACAGTAGAGTATAGACTAGAGTTAGAGGAGAAGTCAGAAGTGAATGTATTTAGATATTTTCAGTTTTATTAGTTGTAGGAATAGGCAGTAGTACAATTAGTGGTAGTGTTTTTTCTACAGTTTTACAGGCCAAATGCTCCTGCTAGTTTCAAAGTTTTTGATTTGATGTGGGTTTGGTGTCCTCATCTCTATCCGCAGACTTTTATGAGGATATTATTTCAGCTGTTTAGCTGATATGTAGCTGTTTTGTATTCAGTACCATCTGTTTATTTTCTTTTAAATATGGTGACAGATTGTCCGAAATTTATACCGAATATTTTCAATAATTCCAAATGTTCCAGTTGTTTCAAGACCAGAGAGGAACACGGAGATATCGCCTTAGATTCAAAGGTATTTACAAATTATTTTCCAGCAGTTCCTCATTTAGTTGACACACTGACTACAGAAATTTTCTACAGCTTAATTAATGTCAACTGTGTACTGATCAATCAGTGGAAATCGTTACGACGCAATTTTATGATTTGTGTGTGTGTGGTGTGTGTGTGTATTATGCACAAGAATTTACATTTGCATGAACTTAGAAAGTGTATTTTTGTGTCAATTTTCCTTCTTGTATTGTTTATGCAAATTGAGTTAATACCTGTGCATACTAATGGATTTTCCCTTTTTTAGTCACTTAGACGTGTGGTAAAATGCGGGTATTTGTTCATCGCACCGAGAGACTGGGACTTCTGCAATCCTTCTGTACATCGCACGAAGGTATCATCACACAAAATTTCCTAGCTAAAATATCATAAAAAATTTAACTCTCATTTCATCCATTTTGGTAATTATGTATTTAGAGATGGCAGAGACGTTGGTTTGTCCTCTTCAGCGATGACCAGCTGACTTGGTCCATCGATGAACAAGTAGGTTACATTTAAAATTGCTTTGCACTCTTCTTTTGGCTAAAGATATGCTCAGCGGTTTAATAGGTCACTTAAGCCATAGGACTTCAGCACTGTAAATGTCCTATTAGACACATGCTAGACTAGAATATATAGAGTACAGATTAAATAGATGTTAAAGGAAAGTGGTAAGAAAGTAATCCAAGTGTTAAGCTGAAACCAACTAATCACTCACACTAGGTACTGATGTTTTTTTCTTAAACATTTTAGCCGGATACGATTCCTCAGGGCTCTTTGGATATGAGAGATATCCTCGAAGTCAAAAATGCAGAAGAAATTACGGAGAACCCCTACAGTCTTGCTCTCACTGGGAAAGTTACTACTTTTATCAAGGGAATCAATAATGAGGACATCAAGAGTTGGATGATTTTTCTCAACAAATACGGCAATAAAATCATTACAACTGGAGGAGGAAAGAGAAGTTTGACTTTGCCTGGTGGATTTGGAAGTGCAACAAGATTTGGTTAGTGATAACTAAATATAACCGCTTAGTGGTCTATAATTTTTACATGATCATCCATTGAACAAATACAAAAATTACCAATAATATTTTGGGTCATTGCAGAAACCGGTGTGGTCATTGGACCTTCTAGACCTCGATTTCATAGTGTAACGACTACATCTACAGCAGTAACATCACCGTCCAGTACATATCGTGAGTTATTTATTGGGTCATTGCAGAAACCGGTGTGGTCATTGGACCTTCTAGACCTCGATTTCATAGTGTAACGACTACATCTACAGCAGTAACATCACCGTCCAGTACATATCGTGAGTTTTTAAAAAAAATTGGGTTATGGACTTACCTACGTATTTAATTACGAAGTTGAAGCAGTTTTCTGTGATTCTGTGAATATATTATTTTGTTCATTCATTTTTTATTAGCTCCTTCGGAGATCCCAGATCCCACACCTTCTCCTTCTACTTCGGGATTTGGAAAGTGTTTTGAGTCTCCACACACAACGGAATTCACTACTACAAATTCAGTAAGAATCGTCGTTTTAAACAATTGTGATTATGTGATAGATTCTAAGTTTGTGAAACAAAATAGTGCGTTGATGTATCAAATCTTATTGTACTTATCAAAGAAAATCCATTTAACAGTTTAAGTTTGTGACTTTAGATATTATAGTAACTTTTTGGAGAAAAGAACTTTTTTTCAGTTGTTAGTGCATTTAATTATGTCATTATATTTCATAGCTTCGAGGTGATCCGGATGGATGCGGGGGTCTTGAGACGTCGGATGGTGGACCTCTGAGGAAAGGATGGTTACTTAAACAATCTAATGATGTAAGAATTTTGTTAAAAATCAAATAATATGCATGATAGTTTTACTACTGTCGTATTATTTTCCACTTCTAAGTAAGTGTGCTACAAAACCAGCTAAAATTGAAGCAGAGCTAATGAATTTTAGACAACTATTTTGTTAGCTGTATGTGTTTGCTACTTGCGTAAATATAATCGTTTTAGACATTGCGACTAGGCGTTTGATTCAATACGTGTAAGCATAAATAATTTTTATTTTAGGATTGGCTGAAGTATTGGTTTGTTCTGCAAAATAAACACTCTGATATACTATGAAAATTCGGAGGAGTTGAATCCGATTGGAAAAACTGAGATTACGGAACAAACTCTTATAAAGCAGTTTGACTCGTCCAGGCATTATGGGTTCGAAGTAACAAATAAAGGTGTTAATTATAAACTCTCTGCAATCACGAATGGAATGCGGGGGATTTGGATGAAAGCTTTAGAATCTTCAAAATCGAATAAATCGTCGACAGAACAATCAAATCCTGTGGCAACTCCTCCGAGTCCTCCTTTAAAATCCAAAAAGTCTCGGTGGAAGAAGAAAGCGGACCTAAAAATCTTTGATAACCTCAAAGATGAATTTACGGAACGGGAAAGAGAATTAAGTAGTCTTCGAGCCACCAGTGAACTTCGCGCAGACACACCAAGAATGCGTGAAATTCTGAAAAGTCAAGCCGTACAAATTGATAACTTTAGAACGCAGCTAAGCTCAGGCTTTTTAGAAATAGAAAAGCTTGAAGTTTTTTTTAGAACAAGAGAAAATGATTTCAGCGATAGTTTGAAATGTAAAGATGAGATCATAGATAATCTTCGTAAAGACTTAAATAGAGAGATTAGTACCCGAGAGAATTTAGCATTTAAAAGCAGCGAGTTAGAAAAACAAGTAGAAGTCCTTACTGTAAAGTTATCTCATCTGAAGTCCTTACTGAGTGATTCAGAGAGAGAAATGGATTTGGGATCAATCAATTATAAGGAACTAGACAATCTTATGACTAGTAGCACGCAGCAGTTAAGGGATGAACTGGAGTTGCTTAAGAAAAGATGTAATGATTTGACTGAGAAACTGTATCAATCAGAAAAAACTGCCAAAACTCTCAAAACTAAATTGGGACGTGTAAAAAGCCAGTCATTGAAGGAAAGACAAATCGAAAGTGACGTTCTCAACAAGATTCACGATCTGGAAGAGAAAATTGGGAAATTCGACGGTGAGTCACGTTCTGCGGCGGGATCTGCTAGTTCGACATCTAGTAATAATGAAGGCGGAATCATCAATGTCATTATGAAGTTAAACGATCTTGACCAAAGGGTAGATAAAGTCGTTGAGTCTTGTTGGTTTCGAAGAGGGGAGGTTGAAGAATTCGTCGGTAGTTGCCAAAACTGTAAATTACTTGAGATGGAAGTTCAGGAGAGAGACGAAAAGTTGGAAATACTAGAAGGTAACCTCAAACAATTGGAGTTTGAATTCAATTTTAAAATCAAGGAGTTACGTGAATATGTGAAAGAACATCCTACTGGCGGTCACGATGCGACTGCACAAGCATCGTCGAATAACAAATACCAAGCAGAAATTGAGCAATTAAGAGTAAGCGTCTATTCTATAAATTTTGAGAAAATTTCTTTCAAAATTTAATTCCAATTTAGAAATTCACAATAAAATGAATATTTTCCACAGAGTTTGTGCTCCAAAGGTCTTGAAGCAATGGAAAACAGTCATAGAAGAATGGTAATGGAGTTAGAAGAAAAACACAGACGAGAACTTCAAAACCTTCGAATAGAAAAGGACAATGAATTGGCCGAAGAAACAAAAGCGACGATTTCTGGTTAGCTATATCAAATGTTTACGATAACTTTAAATTAAATGCTAGTCAAGGCTGGTTAGCAACTTTGTTCTACTGTTATCCACATAAGGGAGAGTTCTTGTGCTCAGCAAAAAAAAGTATAGCTTAGCTTTCTATTATGTTAATTTTGTTAATATTCCAATTAGTGCATGCATATTAGTTCCACGAAATTGTAAAATGTAATCAAGCTAAGTCATAAATAAGAGCAACATTTTTAAGCCACAACTTTGTTATTTTTAGCATTGGATGCAATGCGGAAAAATCACGAACTAGAACTCCAAAGAGAAATGAGCAAGTTCAAAGATGAATTTCTTAAGAAGTTCCAAACAGGTCAGGATTTGTCTAACCTACATCGGGAACACGAGTAAGTTTGCTTTACTTACGTCCTAAATTTAAATGACATTAGTTTGCATAAACCATAGTTTAACTGTATTTTTCGTGGTGCTATTCAGAGAGGAGCTGCACGAAATTAAAACAGAAATTCTTCAGTTATCCGAAAAGTATTCTATGAAATGTGTCGAAGCGTCCAAACTGGAAGAAACAATTGCCATTATGAAATCGCAACTTAATGAAGCTAAGAGAAGAATATTGGATTTGGAAGGAAGTGGCTTCCAGAATTTCATAAGCTCTGCCAAGGCTAGTCATTAAAAACCATATAACTAACTATCTCAATTTCAATCCATTTAAAGTGTCGGTCTAATTTTAATGTTTGGATATTTGTTCGGAATTTAATGTGTAACTATGTTATTGTTTGTGCTTTCCATGTTTACTTATTAAACTTCCTTGTTATAATATAGAAACCCGACCAGGTCACCGCTTTACGTTCACGCTTAGAGCAGCTTATTTTAAGTAATAAAATGCTAATCCTTTTATCAAAAAATATGTTTATAATAATTTACTGTGTTTTATATGTTTCTGTTGTGCATGCTTTTTTTGTCTGAAATTATTTTCTGGGAATGTACTTCAGATGAACTAATTTTTGATGCTTTTGGGATATTTAGGCCGTCCCGTTGACGAGGCCACGTCCAAAGCCGAGGACCAGCAAGTTGGAGTTGCTAAAAAGGCAAAACATTCCATAATTCGCTCTCCAAGTTGTCCAAAACTCAATAGTAGACTCACAGTCCTCCAGTAATCTAGTTCAAACCAAATTAAAATAATAACCATTTATATTTAATATGACTATGTTTTATAGACAACCCACCGCCAGCTAAAGTAAAAGTGCAATAAAATTTAGATACTCCTTTATTAGAATATACGAAAAAAAAACTTTTTTTTTGTGCTCATTTTTTTACAGCAACATGCATTATTCATTTCATATTATTTATAGTACTTATTCATTAGATGCATTCCAAAGACATTTGTTTAGTAATGTGCAGAGAAGATCAATTGAGTCTCCCTAATAGGACCATGTTTGCATATACGATGTTTCAACACCCAGATACACAATTCCAACACGTCATGTACGAAATTGTCTATACGAAAATTCCGTGAACCAATTATTGGGACAAGGGTTGATGGATTTCTAACATGAAAGTCATAATTGCTATACTCCTCAATTCCAAACTCATTAGAATGTAGGTAAATTGGTGGATTGACAAAAATTATTCTTAAACAACACTGTTAGAAAATACATCAACAGCGGAAACACGTGGTGCTAGTCTAAAACTCAAGACACTATTGTAAGTAAATATTGTATGTAAACTCTCATGTCATATTGTTATTGTTGTGGGTACCTATTCAGTTTAGGTACCTGACCTGCCCTACCATAATAATAATGCATATAATATTATGAACGCATGAACTTCATCTTTAGTAATCTATTGCTGTCATAAAAGCTCTATAACAATTATGCTATACAAAGCAACTAATATTCATTTACTCTAAAATTGCGACTTTGACTGTATATAGTACATGAAAAAATTAGTAGACACCTTGGCAGAGATGAGAGACGGTACTGACGGTAGTAAGGTACTAAAGTACACAAGTACACTATCCTGCATTACATGTTACATGTCTGTTTTGTTGACTTGAATTCTTGATTACATTTTCTAGAAGAGGGTCGTGTCAAATAGCTAATAAAATCTATGCAATTCCAACATCCAACTGTGCTGTATGAAAAGTACTACTTATAGTAAGATACATAATACATAGGTATTAGTGTAAGTCTACTGTTTACTTAGCGAAGTAAGCTTATTGTACAAATGGTAATAGCAATGGGTATAAAGGTATATAAATATGGTATATTATGTACAAGAGCATAGCATAATAATATCATTATAGCTATCTGTACAGCAGTTAGTAGCTGGTTAAAAGTGAAATTAAGTTCTTCATGTGCAGGTGCAGTGTTGTATTAAATAGCCAATAATAATAAGTAAGCGTGTCAGGAAACATTGTGAAAAGGTTCAGTTAGCGGAAAAAGTAGAACTCCTAATCTCAGCATCTCAAATTAGGGAAACAAATTGACATACCTTTGCATAATCAAGTCCTCCCAACAAACAGGAGGAAAATGAGGCAAAGTCATCCCCTATTATGTGTTGGTGCAATAAACACCCTGTTTTAACTTAAGCTGTAGTGCAGTATAAATACAATCTCAAAAAATAACAGGATATTTTTCTCTAATTAAATATGTAGCCAGCCATTCTATGCAAAGTGCTGTTGTAAAGTTGTAAATACAGTAGTACCTAGGTTTAATGAAAGAATTAACTGCACACTCTACACCTAGGTATTTATGTGCATACCAATACATATAGACTCGCTTAAACACACAAAGATAATTATTGATATTTACTTGTGTTATAGCGTCTCGGCATCATGTTAGGATCACGTCTACATAACAATATACTTAATAATAAATGATATAAAATATGGTGCTGGCTACACTGTTTCATGGGGAATTTTAATTATTATGCATTCAAAAGTTATCTTCTGTATCAGAGCCAGCTTTGGACAAGAGCAAGTTTGAGGGCAAGGCACACGGGTCAGGAGTTTCATTAGACAAGCTCATAATTATTACATGTGAGAATTAAAATTCAAGCCTCATTTTATAATAGTCAGAAACGAATTTTGATTTGCTTTACAGAAATAAGATTGGCATATTTAAAGCTGGAAATAAAAATGTCACCAGTTACATTACGCTGTGATACAATGTTTGTTTGTCACCGTTTCCGTATCCATACTTGATATGTAATTATATAATATAGGTACTCTTGTACGAAAATGATTTTTTGAGGTAGAGACAAACAACTCACCTCAAAATTGGAAACGCAATATTTAAAAAAGGCAAATGTGAACCTAAAATGGTACGTATTTAAATGCTCAATGCAATGCACACAAATGTAATTCTACCCTGTGTAATTAAAGTGCGATTGTTGATTTTTCCATGTTTTCAAAAAGGCTACACACTCAACTGACATGATCTTTACGCAAAGCATGTTTCTACATTATAGTCAGATTACATCAGTAAGCAGTTTAATAACTGTTTCAGGCAAGAAGTTATTATGAGATGATCATTATTGGCCCTTTTGTTGCGTATAAGCCTAGCCAAGCTGCATATGCATGAAACTGGAAACGAAATCATTAATGATGTAGGTTTTAAAGTTAATTGGATAAGTTCCTTAGTCTGCAAATGACAAAAAATGCTCGTACGAGTGGTCATTTATATGCACTGGTAGTAATGATATCTGTGAAATGAAGAATGAGGATAGGATAAATACAGGCAATTATGTCTCGACCGAGTTTCCAATATTGACTTTCTTCGTGCACATCGTGTTATTCAACTTTAGTAAGTAAACTGTAAGTTTTATTCCTGCTCTTGGCTTTGTGGCGGCCGCTACTGTCCTACATTTGCTCATAGTATTATGTGATTACGTGAGTGCGAATTTATAATAATGACGATAACCTGCCTTGACTTGGTTCATATTTCTGTTCTCAAAATACAGACAGTTTTTACAGAGTGGATGTTTTCAGGTGGATGAATATTTTAAGATTGTTAAAGAAATAGACACAAACACGCTAAATGTTACGGCTTCTGAGCTACACACTTTAATATACACCAACATCCACATCACTCTCACAGACTCAACGTTCTGCAAGTAGGAAATCCTACTCAGCACAATGCAATCTCAGCTTGAGACTTTAGAGAAGTAGTCGAATCAAGAAATGCAATACGCGACCATTATTGTACACGCTTACACGCGTAGAGTCCAATGAATGCCAAATATATATTTACTTACATATAATAATAATATATCTTTCTCTTCCCAGACATCTACTTGAATTCAACTCTCAAAATTAACTTCACGCTAATAACTCCTAATATAATAACTCTCAAAACTATATGTAGGTCTATTATTAGTATTATACACCCAGTAATACACAGTAATAAACGTAAGTCATTTCTTGGTCAAGATTTAATAGAAACATTAGCAAGTAGGTACATTAGTTCATGATAATGCAAAGTTGAAACTGTTTATGTTCATATAACATAATATGCAACTTTTGGTGTACTGATACCTTTACATATCATTTATCGTACGCTTATTGTGTACGGTAATTCAGTCGGAATTTCATGCATACTATCAATGCATATGAATTTTTTGTTAGAACGGGCCACAAACATTATGGCATGCAACCACCATGGCATAATCGAAAAATCATCTTGACGAATCACAACGAGAACTCCAATTTCCAAATTCCAATATGCACTTCATTGCAATACTTATTCCATTAATATGGGATTATTTTCATACCTAGCTACATCAAAATTCAGCTACATCATTCTTGGGATCTTATGTTTTGACTTCTTTGAGTATAAAAGCCCAGTAAACAGTTTCCCCACTTTTCGTGAAATATATGTAAATACTCTATGCAAATAACGAAAACGAACATCGTCGGTACTTTAATCTTATAGTCGTACTACAGTCGTAATCGTAACTGCAAATAACAATATTCTCAAAATATTTGTGGTGATTGATGACTTGTGCTTTATGCTGTGCTAACTACTAACAATAAGTTGCTTTTATTGAATGAGTACATATTGTTTGTACTCCAACATTCACAAATTGAAAATAGGTAGACAACATTATTTACGTGATTCCTGCATGCGTATTAATCTGAGTTTGAGTCTTGAGTCTTGACTTGAGTTACTTCACCTTCAAGTGCATAATTCTAACTTGAGACAAAACTAAAGCACAAGAATCATTTAGCGTGAAAAAGGGTAAACTTAAAGTAATTATTAGCTACTTATAATATGATGGATGTAAGTATTAGAGTATGAGTTGTTATAACAGTCAGCACATGCTTGTGGTGGTCACTGGTCAGTAGAAATGGTCATACTATTGCATGCACATGTACTACTACTAAGTCAGTGTTCAAGTAGACTTTAGCAACAGCAGCGTAAGGACTGAGTTCTTTTATTGGCCAATACAGATAAACATTACTATGTTTCTGTCAGAGAAGAGGAAACGACGTGAGCAGTCTTTGCGAAATCGTAGCAAAAGGAATCTTGCTTCAATTAATATCTAATTATCGTTAACTAACAATAGAGCCATACAACGTCTCGCTTATGATCCCGTTTCAATTTGTTGCAATTTTGTACTCCGTGCCTTACGCTCCTCGCTTTTGGACCAACATGAAACATGTCAATTAAAGACTGTTTTAAAGTGTTCGTTCTCTTGATTCCGCTATTCATTCTACAAAACATT
>JABASI010006452.1:0-10867 GCA_019776505.1 Tomocerus nigrus
TCGAAAAAAGGAAGAGGCATCATTTTAATCCTAAAATATTGGATAGTTTTATCAAATTACTGACAATATTGGACATTCCAGCCGAACGACTATCGATATCAAACCCAAAGATCTCATGATTGTAAAGTGTATTGAAATGTCTTCCATTTTATTGATGGAACTATTAGATAAAAAGAAGATACGGTATGAAAATCGGACGATTTACAAGTAAATGTCAACAATTCAAATCCTCCCACTTGTATTGAGATCTCAAGTGTATTTTCTAAAATGCTTAGGTATTTGATCCTGAAAGTGTGAAATGTGAAACCATTGTTGATAGGGTTGAACGTTGAAAAACGAAAACGAAGAGCAACCATCGCCAGAATCTGAGTTCAAAAGTTGCAATGCTTATGACACTTATGAGCAGTTGCGTTGAGATTGAGAATGTTTTCGGGTGTTTCAAAATGTTTTACCCTGTGATTTAGATACTTATAGGCCATCTCCCGCCAGCTGCCTACAAATAATATTTACTGCAGCACAGTACAGAAAGCAATCAATGAATGGCTGGCCAGGCCGAAGTTAGAAGACCGTTATTATCGTCTCTTGTCTTAAGTATTGAGAAAAAGTTGCGATTAGAAGAACCTAATAAGGAAAAGGTTATTCGTGGTTTTCGCAAACCTTGCTACATTACAATAAAAAGAAACTGTAGGTATCTATATATGACAATGAATTGTATGCGAAAGCTGCATGAAATTATAAGTCCATAGTCTCTTTGGTAAAGTGTCCCCACTTCATTATTACGCAGACCAATACTCAAAAATACAAAATTTTCCAACCCAGGGGAGTTTTTAGGTGGGCTGTAATTGGGAATTTGACTGCAGTTTCCTGTCGATTATTCTGCCTCTACATTAAATATATGTTGTTGCAGCAGTTTAATCTGCATATGTAATCAAAAATAAAGTCGTGTCGTGACTAATACCTAAGCGTTTTTATTGCCTACAAATAAAACTTTTTTAGCAATGCCATATCTAACGTGAATAAATTCTAGCTAAAGCGGATAGAATATTAAATACAAATACAAGTAGTACAGGAGACAGCCATGAACAGTACGAACTTACGAAGTAAAGGTCACGTCACATTATAAAATTCTCCTATCTCTCGTCTCGTCTCGTCCAATATTATACGATCGTTACGGGGCAAAATGAATTACCAATTCGGCAGCCTGGCGACGACGGGGCTTTACACCAAAGCCAAACTCTCCTTATGCGGAGTCTACAGGCATTCAATTCGATTTTGATGGAAAGGGACTAAATGCAGGACTAATTTGAGAAGTAAAGGTAGTTTACTTTAGGATTATTTTAAAGCTGACACTCAAACGTATCATTTTATTCGGCTTTACGACGTAATATTGGCTCAATGTAATAGGTCATAGGCAGGCTAGGCATGATGAACCTGTGCTGTATACGGAAGATGGACTAACAATGAGATTTTATGTAGTTCTAGTGTGATTTTTCAGTAATTCTATATTTTTTGCAGCCAATACCATACGGAGCAGCTTATTTCATCCCTCATCCATATCCAAAGTTTTGCTCTAAGGGTTGCACTTAGCACATGGGGAGCGAGGGCACTGAGTTATTTGGGTTTTTCATTGCCGTTGCCGGTAGTAACACAGAATATACTCTTAGGTATTGTTCCCATCAAATGGTACAATTAATTGGAACAATTGTAAAAGTACAGAACATAGCGAGTTAATCTAACTAATAAAAGAAAATTCTTTGCTTTTATTGTCATAAATGGTAGCAGTAGACAGTAGACACTGTATTTATTTATTGTAGTCAAATTTCATAGACAAATAAATGTTGGATAAACTCATAGAAATGACGCTTCTCATATACCAGTTTCCATATTAATGTTTTAGTCCAAACTAAATTATTTACAATGTTTTTGTTTTAATTTTCTGAGTTTGTTGGCTAGACTTATAGAAGTTGTTTCTGAATAATGGATAAGAAAACGTTCCTGGAATTGACAACCATGTACAGATTAAGAGATGGACGAACCAACGAAGCCACCTCTTCTCCCCTTTTCGTTGAATACGTGTACTAGCAGCTTAGCTTTACCCATAATGCAGAACAACACTATTCTATATGTATATCCCAACGCTTAAACCATGTAACTTTAATAGTAACACGACTACTATAAGTTATGCTGTATGTCTGTATGCGCATAGTTTTATATAGCAAAGTGGATGGGAAAGACAGATCGCTTGAACTTAAATGGAAGCTTAGCTTACCTTTTGGTGTTTGCTAGAGTATTTGAATTTAAATTCGAACAGCCAACTCAGGTTGACTTGATTTGATTGATTACGATACCATTTGTTTTACTGAGAGAGGCAAACATTTTAATTTGAGGCGGATAACTGAGTTTGTCAAAACAATTGTAAAAGTATTGTAAGAAAAGCCGTTTTATGTACCTAACCAATGTCAGTCTTTTTTATCCGTTCCTAGCTTTAATAATAAATTAAGAACTAACGAGCCTATATATAAATTGTTTGACACATAACTGTTTTTACTCTTTTAATCTGCAATGACAAGCAATATGAATTTTCATGCCGGAAAGTTGACATGAGAAGTGTTGAAGAAATAATATTTTATTGAATTTTTTTAGTGTTAAAGTAGAAACAAAATACCTAAAATAAGGATTACTTTACCTGACATAGAAAGTAATTTATAACCTGGAGTCAAAAATACATTTCCTAAACTAGGGAACCATTAGCGGCGTGCTTTTAAATATTTTAAAAAAATATTCGAATAGAGGTGAGTTGCTTCATACGATGTATTATAAATTTTATGTGGGCCATATCATTTGTATTGTTCAAATTTTCATTAATTTTATTGTGCACAAATAAATACGTTAACGCAACTTTGTATGTTGAAGGTGACTAGGCTTTTTCAACTTTAATTTATTTCCAAAGTCAAAACCAGCAACAATGGAGCACATGGATAACCGAGGGGAAGAACGGGGACTTAAATTAGTAGATCAAGTTGTACGAAGCTTCAAAGTAGCGAAAGTATTTAGAGAAAATACGGACAGAATAAATAATATGGACTTCTCTCCTTCAGGGGACATGCTCATTTCTTCAGCTGAAGATGATCAAATCGTAATTTACGATTGTGAGAAGGGAACGTAAGGATATGCCTTTTTTGTCATTTCAGACATGCAAGAAATTCTAAACTAAAGTTGCTAAGGTTGCAATAAAATTGTAAAATGTTATTCTTTCCAGACAAAAAAGGACTTTAAATAGTAAAAAGTACGGAGTCGACCTTATTCATTTCACGCATGCTAAAAACACAGCTATCCACAGTTCCACTAAAATTGACGGTTAGTATAGAAATAAAATTTACTATCAGAGGATTTTATCAGAATATTGTATCAGAAGAGTTTTGAGTTACGTAATTTTATACTTTTATGGTCCTTATAGATACAATAAGGTACTTGTCACTGCATGATAATAAGTATCTTAGGTACTTCCCTGGGCATTTGAAAAAGTAAGGAAACGCATCATTAATACTTTCTCATGTTACCATTTAAAATAAATAAATAAATCTCCAATTTAATACATTCTCCATTTCTATACAGAGTTACGACACTTTGCATGTCTCCTACTGACGATACGTTCCTTTCAGCATCTCTGGATAAAACATTACGTCTCTGGGATTTACGATCTCCTAATTGTCAGGGTTTAATGCACTTGAATGGAAAACCAGTCGCAGCATTCGACCCTGAGGGTTTGATATTTGCTGCCGGGGTGAATAACGAAAGTGTAAAATTGTATGACCTCAGGTCCTTTGATAAGGTATTAAGATCATTCAGTTTACATCATTCTTTCAGAATTTCTTCTTTTTAGAACGCATGTAATTTATTTTTTAAATTTGTGCACATATCAATATCGTAGGGTCCGTTCACAACCTTCAGACTTCCTTACGAAAAAGATAACGAATGGGCATCACTAAAATTTAGCCCAGATGGAAAATCCATAATGATTTGCAGCTATGGTTCCATGATTCGAATAGTGGATGCATTTAATGGAACTCCTACTCAAACGTTTGCTGTAAGCATTTACCACTTAATTGGATAAGTTTTACATTTATTTAAGTAAGTATACTTAATTAAACTTCATTTCTGCTTCCTTTGTGAAGACTATATAGCTCTCCTTTTGATTATTTTAGGGACATTTAAACAATAAAAACCTGCATTTGGAAGCCTCATTTAGTCCGGACTCCCAATTTGTTTTCTCGGGATCATCAGACGGATTGATTCATGTATGGAATGTCGAAAGCGGTTACAAGGTAACGTCAACGTTTTAGATTTACAAGCATATAATGCAAATCATTTATAAGATTTTTTTTACTGTTGAGTAGCATTTGGCAAGTTAACACGTCGTTTTTATTGATTGTGATAATTGAAGTGCACATAGATAATGAGTTTCTAAAATAATAGTATCTGTTAAATTATTTTATATTTTACATCCACATATATTTTACATGATTTTGTTTTGCCATTGTTTTTAGGTGAATTTTTTGCCTCTAGTACATATACATAGTAATTAGTAAGTATCAATACTTGAGCTGAGGCAGTGAAAAGTCTTCCTCATTTGAATTATTTACTTTAAAACATTAAATTAATACACAGGAATTGTGGGAAAGAAATTGATTTGGTATCATTTGATTGACACAATGGCACAGTATGGGTCGTCATGATTTAAATTTTCACCAAAACGCATTAAAAAATGTAATTTAATGCTGAATCCATTAGACCATTGAGTCTTTTTTAAAGTTTACTATGGGTTCATTAACAATAGCGTGATTAGTATTCTGCAATCATAATTGTTGACTTCTATAGGAGGTATTTTATTCTAAATCTTAGTGTACACCGTTAAAATTATTTTCTTTTCTTACAGGTGTGTGTTCTGAATGCCGACCACCCAGGACCTGTTCAGTGTGTTCAGTTCAACCCAAAGTATATGATGATGGCTACAGCATGCACAAATATGGTATGTGTGTACAGATTACAGAAATTATGTTTCATTAGGACATCCAACATTTACATTTTTTGAAAAATGCCTGTCAAACAATTCAAAATCGTCTGCCTTCTAATTCCCCTCTGCAATCATATAAATATTTACTTTGTCCTCAAAACTGCCTTGAATCTCCTTGATATACCTGCATGATGCCTGTATAAGTATTACAAATGACAAACATCCTGATATCAGCTAATTTCTTGTTGTATACGGCCCTGCATTGTTAATAAACAATGTTATCTATATTGTGCCGAGTCAAGCGTGAAATTGCATTGTTCCTTTAATGCAGGGTCGTATACAACAAGAAATTAGCTGATATCAGGATGTTTGTCATTTTTAATACATATAGATTCAGGGTAATTTTGGTGGTCGTCGGTGAATCAGTGGTGACTGCTGTCGTAGCTAAAATATGAAAAGGATTGTTTGACAATATCTTGGAAATTATAGCTTTCATCGCTCGCATTGTTTTAATACCAGATTTGTTTTTAATTTTGCAGGCGTTCTGGCTACCTCAGCTTGATGACTACGTGACTACATGAATATTTTTTAAATTACGTAAGGAACAGATCCAGTCTCTATTTATAGTTACGGTAGTGCTAAAACTCTTAGCTGTACACCACCTTACGACTACTTATAAATTATTTTTGTATCCAAAAGTCCCACCGAGCTATTTACTTTATGTATGATATATAATTTTAGCTTAGATTTCCTGATAAAATCAAAATTGTCAATTTTATTTGTAAATGTTATATACTACATACCTAGTGTGAACTATAATCACATGCTAAATAAAACAAAAAACTAGAATTACGTCTAAAAAAGCTCTTTACTTTAATGTAATCGCATAGCAACAAGGAACCAAACGAGACTACCTAATTCATCTGAGCCATGTTGGATTCAGGACACAAATGAAGGCGGATATTAATTGCTTACAAGATAGTAGGCAATTAGGGATTTAAAACCAAAATAATACCCTAAACAAATTAAAATCTGACTTAAAAGTAACCCTCTGTCAATGTATCCGCAAGGATGAATGGGTGTCAAATTAACAGACTCCAAATTACAATGTCTAGTATTCTCAAGATACCTCCTCGCAATTAGGTTTGTGAGTTGAGTTATTGAGTTGTTTGTGACGTTGTGTATGAGTTGTAGTCTTGTAGTTGTAGTACAGTAGTACAGTAGTGCCCCATTGTAATTATAAACCTTTTCTTATTAGAAAACATATATATGTAGAAAAGCTGTATGAGTCCAAATACGAAAATTTTGGTGCCCATCGGTCCCATGTAAATATGCCTATTCAGGTTTTTGGTGCCTATTTATTTTTTAGTGGCTAACAGACCCTATGTCTTTAAGCCTGTGGTGGTTTTTCGAGCTTAGTTGCCCGGCTGTTTTGAGATTTAGCCTGCCTTTCCTCGCTCTGCTCTGGTCATAAATGTATAGTTATTTAAGTATTTATATTGGGGTATTTTCAGAAATATTAAGCACAACCTAGTATATCATTGACGTCTTAGTACACCAGCAGTTTCTTTAGTCAAAATCTCTTTCTCTCCAATTATTAGTAGATAAGCATCCTTGTTTAATTCCTATTTACCAATCATAACTTCAAAACAGCAGAAAACCAGGTAGGTACTACATAGTATATTATGCTTACACTACCCGTGTTTGAGTCCAATGACATCTAAATATATAAAATATTTCCATGAAATAAAATATACAGAGCAGTGACGTAAGACGTAGGTTTTTAAGTTTGTAAATTGTTCATTATGATTCTAATGATGCATATTTCACTCTAACTAAAAGCAATTTAAAAATTATTAAGTGTGCTTTAAATTCATCCTGTCACGGATTTTTTGAATGCTTCCAAATTCGTTTGTTTGCTAAGCCCGTCAATATTTTCTCCAAAATATGACCATTTTAAGTTTCATTCGATACGGTAAAGTAACGCAGCTTAAGCTTAAAGCTCTAATATGTCAAATTTTATTAGTTCATTATCTGCTTTACTATTTTATGAGTTCATTTCACTTCCGGGGTCCGGACAACGATCTTGTGAAACAGAATTTCCTTGTACGTAATACACAATATGCGACGCTTACTAAGTTTTAATCTGAGTGGTACGCTTCAATAATAAAACAGTTTTCATTTGTCTGTTGGATTCGAAGTTTATCGGTCAGAAAAGGTAGGTGCTAAACTAATAACGTTATATCACACCGATTTAAACCGATATTAAAAACGGCGATAAACTGATTTACTAATACACTAAATAGCTAGAATTAGCTCTCCCCCTGACCTCTTCTGGGCGAATATATTTTCAGGAAACTAGTCCTCGAAAAGTTAATTCACCCACCTAGAAATTTTTGAAGCTTTTAATTTCAACATTTTTGAAAATATTTACATACTGAGATAGTATTGCAGCAATGAATCAATTTTCAGCTCTTATTGGTTATAGTAGTATTTCTGTCCAAATATTTTAATTTTCGAGAATATAATATGTTATTACAAAAATTTCTTGAGTTTTGAGTCCTCCATATGGTTTTGATAGGGTGGGATCAGTGACCTGATAATGTTAATCAATTTTCGTCGAAATCGGGCGTGGGCGATATTTAACGCTATTAAGGCTCTAAAATTCAAAAATTCCAAGAAAATATTTCCAAAATTCATTTTCATCAACATTTCCTAAGTTTTCAATAGTAATTATATAGTAAATAGTATACAAAGTATTGCAGACGACTTGTTGGAATTTATTAGAAGTCCTTTTGATAAGTCAGATCGGAAAATTCTCTAATCCTGTCCTATTTGCTTTATTAACGTTCAAAATTTTATTTACAATAGGACTAATAGGACATTGAAACTTACTAAAAAAATCAACTGTCATGGCGGATTCTAATCAGCACGATACACCCGAACCTAGCAACAGTCACACAGAACGGATGAAGGTGATTGTGTCTTCGGACAATAAGCACGAGATGCACTTTCAAGTAAAAACGACCACGGCAATGGGCAAAGTCAAGAAATGCTACTGTGACAGGATAGGGATTCCAGTCAATACTGTGCGGTTTACATATGATGGACGGGAAATAGACGATCAAACTTCAGCAATTGAACTTGACATGAGTCCATGCATAGTAATCCAAGCATATACCGGCAGCTCGCCATCTGGAGTATTAAATTAGACTTCAAAACATTTGGAATTATTTCGGAGCAATAAAATATTACAGAAAATTAAACCGTGCTTTCTTGTAAATCATTTGACATGCATTTGACTAACAATTCGTATGCATTAAATTATTCGATTAGCAGGGATAAACATTTACAATTTAATTAATGAAATGTCTGGATTCTGGATATACTATATATGATTACTATTATGTTAATCCTTCAGAGCCGAGTGTAACCATAATATGTTCACACCACATTGAAAAACCAAGATTCAAAGATAAATAACTGAATTACTAGGTGTATCAGATTTGACAATGAATATATACCGACATTGGTCAGGGTCGACGATTGGATCGAAATATCGACAATAAGAAAAGAGTGGGTCACGGGCAAAATTGCAAGGTACCTTGTAGGAATCACACGTTATACTAAATGTAATTTAGGAATTGGTGTACATTGGTTAGAAGAGTTACTTGCACATGAATGATTTGAGAGAAATAGGATAGTCATAATAAACGACTCTGCTGCAAAAACTATACTGACTTGACAATGACATAGTGACTTACATAGTATATTATAGTATATTATTACGCAGGTTATTTATCAAAATTTATCACTAACGACGAATTCGGCTACATTGTTTTCATTACTTATTATATATAAAGAAACAATTCTTTATTCATATATGTATACCTATTTGCGCCTAGTATAACCATATGGTCACAGGTCATAGTCATGACTCCATACTCTTTGATCTGGGAATTTTTAAGCCTTTTTACTGTATTTTAGACACTTAAAACTGCTAGTAATGAAAATTTTATTGCTCTAGGGCAAAAATTCATTCAACGGCTCTTATGGGTTAAAATTTTAAAATGCTAGCTTGTAATGTCATTACCATACCATAATACAACAAATGCTTATCATTAACGTTGATTATCCATGTCATATGGTAAATATAGTAATAGTTATGTACATTATTGTCCTAAGAACCAAACTATCAGCTATGAAACAACAGTAAGTTTAGGGCCAATGACGCTTTATCATGTTCCACCATGGAATTTGATATATATAGGGTAAACTGGAACAGTGATACTAGTAGCAGAGTTTGAGATACAATGTACACGCCACTGATATGTACCGGCCGGGGCGACAAATAATAATAAGTTTCTTAAAGGTCACCATTGCCTGTCGTGTCCCGGTCGCCTTTGCTTAAAAGCAATAGGGGACTTTCAGAAACTTAGCTATACTCTATCACTAAACCTTACCGGGGTGCTAAGAAGACTAACAACTGCACAGCACTCTGGCTTTATAAATGCACTTTAGCTTTAACACTTTAACTGCGAGCGGGAGATGGAAGTAAGTGAATTTTAGCAGGCACAAGTTACTAGCTGTTGTTCTTTCAGGATATTTGGCGTTACTACGCACTATCAGGCTCCGACACATTGTTAACGTGGTAGGCAGGTAATAGACGATTATTTACCATAGACTTACCTTTTAAATAGCAGCCTGAATACGATCTGACGAAGGAAAATTAAGTCAACGCGACCCTAGGGGTTTTGACGTCAACACCCTATGTAAACTACGCCATTTCTCATCCTCCCGTTCCTCATTGTTCGCCCCCTGTGGGGGAAAGGGGAAAATGAGATTCGACATGGTTTGTACAGATGTCAACATCCTAAGCAAATCTACGCCACCCCGTGACCTACCCAATTTACCCGCTATGGGAGAAAGGGCAGAATGGGATCTGACCTGCCTATCAGCACTCCGAACAAAACTACGCCACTGCCTACCCTTCTCTTCACCTCTTAAATTGTAAAAGGGAGCAAATATGAGATTTGACTTGGTTTGTAAACATGTTAACATAAACAAATCTACGCCGCTTCCCACCGTGACATGTCATCCCCTCTGGGGGCAGGTGAAAGATTAGAAAATCGCCGTAGTTAACGGCTTTCCGTGTTAATAGTAAATTTTTCTAGTAAAAATTAAACTTTTCCGGTAAAAATTCGACTTTTTTGGTAAAAATTAAACTTTCAGGTAAAAATTAAACTTTCAGGTAAAAATTAAACTATCGGGGTAAAAATAGGCATCTCAGGGCAGAGTTTAGTCTAAAACTAACCCGTAAACCATCTAAATAGAGAGGTAGCTTATAATATACTAGACCTTTGACCCCTGCTACGCAGGGCAAGGGAATTTTAAAGATTTTGAAAAATTTCAAAAAAAAATCAAATTTTTTTTAAAACAAAAAATAATTTTTTTAAATCAAAAAAAAATTTTTTCAAATCAAAAAAAAATTTTTTCAAATCAAAAAAAAATTTTTTCATAATATTAATGTCTGGCCGGCTGCGCCGGCCAGACCCCGTGTGCAATGCACTCTTCGACTTATCTGGCCGGCTGCGCCAGCCAGACCCGGTGTGCGATATTCGCCATAATGTTTCCCCATCTCCGTACTCCAACCTGAAGGAACGTAAGAAGAAGACAAAAACATTGTTCGTGCCATCGCCACATCGTATATTTTCTACTTCAACCTCGGCTGTTATCTACCTCGGCCTCGCCTGCAATCTACCTCGGCCTCGCCTGCTATCTACCTCGGCCTCGCCTGCTATCTACCTCGGCCTCGCCTGCAATCTACCTCGGCCTCGCCTGCTATCTACCTCG
>JABASI010006453.1:0-10867 GCA_019776505.1 Tomocerus nigrus
TTTATTGGTGGAGCAACTGCTCCTTAGACAAAGTTTTCTCTTATTCATACGCCGTCAGGCAAATGCTTCCACTTTTATCTTTGACTTCGAACAATTACCTTTCGCTTTGACTTCTAACTACGAAGCTTTCGCCTTTTATTATAAATACGGACCATTGAATTGGCACCAACAAAAAAAAATTGAATTATATTAAAAAAATTCAGCTCGGGATGGATTTCATTTCCTCGTTTATAGTCGGGCAATTTTAATCTCTCGATTGTGCAGACAATAGTGAGTATGCGAAAGAAGATTTTTTGCAATTGCCAGGCTTCCCACTGTCTGTAACCTGCGACGGAGAAAGTTGTGGCTCCACACGAAGCGAAACCACGAAGCAAAGCCTTGATTCTCGCTTCCAAAATGCCAATACGAAGCGGAGATTTTGCTTCGCTTCGATTGATATCAGTTTTTAGTGTAGAGTGATAAACTTTCATTTCCAATACAGTACACTGCGAATATTTTTGTTGTGACTAAACTATTATTGTTAACTAATACTGATAATTTTCGAATAATTTGTGTAAAAATCAAAATGAGTAGCTCTGAAGGTGAAATGGAAGATTACGAAAGATCAGAGGTAAGCTATTTCATTTCACATAGAAACAAAACTGTTTAAACATGATCTTTTTCACAACATATATGCAAAATAAATATTCATACGTTGTGTCAATTAATTATGTTTTAGGAGGAGGTGACTCCAAGTGTGATAAATAAGGTGTCAACCCCGACAAGGAAGTCCCCATACCTATTTAGCGTATCCGAAGACATTCGACTATTGAAGGAGATCATTGTTACTAAACCATATTTTGCTCCGAAGAAAGAAGTAGGTAGTTGCTGGAGGGAAATATCCATTCGACTGGGGAGTAAGTACTCAGGGGACACTGCCCGAAAACGTTTCGGTACAATTTACAAAGCTTATAAGAAGAAACAGGCCTCTAGTATCCGTCGGTAAGTTAACTCTATTGCAGTTAGTACTTACAATTTGTATTTCGTATTCAAGATTGCTAATAATTTATATTCATACTTATTATATGCTACTGTCTTTCTTACCTTGGTTTGAAAATTAATAATCAGATCGGGGACGGAGGAGGAATACGGGGAAAGAGAGAGACTTTTGACAGACATCGCTGATGATTTGGACAATAAAGCATTTGAAGCCGCTGAATCCGCTAAAAAAATAACTGACAAAGCAAAGGCCGACAAACTCCGTGATGCAGCAATGAAGGGGTTAACTGTCGTTAAAGGTTATAATTTCTTATTGTAATTATCATAGAGATTTGCCTTTGAAAAATGTTTGAATTTCATACACATACATTCACATTTAATAATCTTTTCTTTCCATAAAGACGGTAAGATTGAGTCGCCAAAGAAAAAGAAGCCGAAGTGTATTCTGGATTTGATGGCTGAAGAGCAGGCTGCCAAAATAAAAATTAGAGAACAAGAAATAGAACTTGAAAGGAAACGGCTTGAGTTGGAAGACCGCAAATTAAAGCTACAAGAGGATGACAGTAAATTACTGGCTGAAGAACGCAAGCAATCCATTCAGGAGAGAAAAACAATGATGGAAATAATGATGAACTATATGAAAAAATGAATTAATTTGTAACATTTTTGAGTATATCACTGATTTTATTCTTAAATTGAAACAAAATAGATGTTAACAGAAAGAACACATTTTAGTATTGTATTTATTTTAATTTTATCAATAATCTCCACCCGTGTATTTGAAAATAGGATTTCTTATGAGTTATCTTCTAAAAATAAGATTCATTAGACGGATTCACAATTTTCATAAAGCTGGCAATAATACTAACATATGATACATAATATTACATCTATAGTTAAGTATCTAGCAAATGTGTAATTAGGGTTGTTTGTAGTTGGTTTATCTCAATTTATTTTTCCACTCCATAAAAAATGATAAAATCTTTATTAGATGAAACTGGAGAGTTTATTGATATGTGAACCATCCAAGGGATACACAACTTATACATTTTCGAAACTTTCATCAGAAATGCAGAAAAACGTGTCTCGCTTTTTATGTGACTCAAATAGCAAGGTCTGAAAGGCCTTTCTGAGAGCGTTCCTAATAAAAATTTTGAAAATGTTCAAGGGTTAGAAGCCTCCTGGATAGTAATCTATCCATGCCAATCAACTTTTCCTATTTTCATAAATTACAAATGCAGTTTTATTGAGTTTATGGAATGGGATGGAAAACTTACGTACAACAAATCTTAACTAAGATTAAGTAATGCGTAAGTGTAAATTATACATAACAACATTCTATTTAATTCTAGAGAAATGGCTGTTTATAAATAGATAAATGTATTAAAAATGGTCAGTTTTACTATTGATCAAACAAATGCAGAATTCAAATATACTTCCAGATCAGGGGGATCAATCCCAAAGAACTTACTAGACTGGGAACCGTAAAGGCACGCATGACAATTTTTCAGCAGCACACCAACTATATAATATTTTCCGACAGGTTGAAGTAGAAGCTTTAGGTTCTTTTTGTAGTCTAAAAAAGCAAAAAGAGAAATAGTCTTTCCAAACTCCCATTCAACCGATACCCTCAGCGGGCTCATGGTCCTGTTGAAGTTGTTTTGTTCGGGCGTTAGATTTCCCCTATAAGAAACCATAAGCTGCGGTCGAATAGGATAGCCTTGATCTCCAAAAATGAGATAGTTAGGTACATCTAAATAGCAAAACTTTATCATAAATTCACTTTTATATATTTTAGTACTGTCCCATATAATTAAAAAATTATACTTAAAATGTTCGTTACCTGTCTGTAACTTTTCTAAAATTCCTGAATTTGAAAGCATGTACGAATCGTGTCGTCGGGCCAGTTCTGGACCGTGTAAATTTAATATGATTCCGTCAGGGGAGGTGACTGCTTGAAATTTGATGCCATGCTTCCTTTTGTGGCCACTGTAGGCTTCCCTTTGGGCAAACTGGGGACGAGTTGTTGCACGCAGTGTCCCTGCATTAAAAATATTGTATAATTTTTCATTGGTTTCGTTTTGTGGTCATGTTTTACATCCCATATCATTCACTCACCATCAATAAAGGCAAAGCAGTTGTCAAATGGGGAACCAGCTCTTTGAATGGCATCAGCATATTCTTGAATCCGTTGTCCTTCCATCCAAGTATAACTGACCCCATTCAGTAGACACCGAAACGTATCGTATACGAAATTCAAAGTAGTACTAAATATTCTGCTAAGGTCACGCTGCTTTCTATTAAAGATGTGGCTGATATCCCAATATCGATTAGGGTAGGCCAACCTTCTCAGCAGTACGCACAATCCTTAGTAAATAAAAAATATTTTATGTAGTCAAAAAGTCATTTACTGAAGGAGAATAGATTTACTGAAAGAGAATTATAATAATAATTACTGCGTACGAAAAAATTAAAATGAAGAAAGAAATATAAAGTTAAAAAGACAGTAATAATACCTTCTATGCCACTGAAAACCAGTCCGTTGTCGCAGCTCATTTTGTCGGGGATTCTTAATGCCATTTGAAGTCTCCACAAATCTGTCTTTTTAAACCGGAAGTACCTAATGCATGTGGTCTCGTCAAATATATTCGGCGTAAACTTGTACCTCGGCTCCGTTAACTCAAATTCGTCCCTCTTTTTCCATATTTCCGCCAAAAACCAGTATTTATTGGAAATCATTTCGTTTTGAAATAATTTATAAGTAAACAAATCTAAAGGCTTGACCATTTTGGAAGAATTCTGGAGAAAGTAATACATAAAATGACGACTCAACTATTGGCGCCTTTTAGAACAAGCGAAGCGACTTAAAATATAACTATCGCATATACAAAGTGTCTAGGCAACTTTATCCGGTTGCCTCACACTGAGTGAAAGTTGGGAAGCGAGGCGAACAGAAAATTATTCCATCGCATACTCCCTAAAAACGATTTTTTCTACCAATTTTACTGATCAGACTGCTGCTCAGCTCAGAGCTGAGCTGACACAGCGTGCGTGAACTGGGCTATTATTGTATTTTTAGTAGGTATACCTTATAATAAATATATTTATGATACAAAATTTGATTTAATGTGATTTATACGGTATTTTTCTTTTTTAGGTCTTAAAAAATTCCCTAAATCCAATTCGTTACGAATAGGGTTAATATCGGGGTCTTTATTGGGAAGTGTTATGTATATGGCCTACTCATCCACCATTCTCTCCTTCATATCAGTTCCGAGATCTCCTATCAATACTTTCACCGATCTTATTCGTTACAAGTTCCGATTTACAGTATTCAATAAGAGTCAGCCTATGAAAGACATTTTATCGGTAGGTATATAATTATAAAAAACATTACATAATGGAAAAGTAAACATTAAACGTATTTTACACTAACATCCCCAGACTGAATAACTTAAAAAATATCAATCCAAGGGTCGGGATCAAAAATGTATAAGAATAAAATAACTTGTACTATTTATTATTACAATTTTTATTATTAAGCAAAAGTTTTGATTGAATTTCAGAAAATAATTGAGGACTACCATCTTTCACAAAATGTATCGACAGTAGACACTAAAAATCAAATAACGCACCTTCTTGAACAGTCTGGTGTTTCAATGATTGCCTATGGAGATGCATTCAATACCGACATTCGGATTCAAAATTACTCAGAATCTTTCATTTGTAAAAATATAGGTTTCACTTCAATCAACAAAGGAGTTCTTCCATCATCAATCACTTTAAAAAAAGGATCTGCTTTTAAAGAAACCTTTAATTACGGGTACATTTTTACCTTTACGCAAAACAAATATTAAAATAAAGTGTATATAGCATATGCTACATAATTCCAAGTTAACGGAATAATTATATTTTGACAGGATTATGATGTTGATAGAAAGAGGTTTTCATCGAAGATATTTTCAACGCTATGAAGCAGTTCATGGTAGCGTTCAATGTAATTCCCTTTACATTTCACGTGGACCCGTTCATATCCAAAGTGTTTCTGCTGCATTTTGGCTGTTCGGAATAGGAATGTTTATTGCAATATTCTTTGCAGCACTGGAATTTGTTTATCATTCTTGGCTCTTCCTTCTATAATTTCTAATGAGTATTTGTCACTTTGGAGATCGTGCGTGATTAAAATGTAAATTGCATCTTTCCAGTCCTTTTTTTCCACATTTAAAAACACTTAAAAAGCTTTGGGGGTAGCAGCAAGCAGCGGGCCTAATTACATTTTACGTAGGTACCAAATTTAATATACATACAGCCAGACCATAGCTTCCAACTCTTTATTACCGTTATTCAAAAATTTGCCTTCCATTCCAATGCTATTTTATGAAATAGAAACATTATGATAAATGTACACATTTAGTGTTTTAAAACGCACTACTGACTTCTTTTTTTACATTTAGTTATCTACAGAACTTGGATTCAACAATAATAAATTATATTACTTGGCTAGATTTCTATATATTTTTGAAATATTATTTTTTTAATTTGAAACATAATAATATGCAGCTACAAAATTTGATACATTTTATTTATTTTTTATATTTAATTTTTATATTTATTTTTTATATTTAAGATGCTGTCTTCGCGTTGATATTTTCTATAAATTTTCTCAACTGGTGATAGGAGACAGATGTAGGAGTAGGAGTAGGACTAAAGTCAAATTTGCATACGCAGAATAAAGCTACCTACTCGGACATTAATTAGAAACTTATAGTTAGAAAAACTATGAATACTTCTTGTATTTGTACTTACGCGAAGTTACGCGATACGCGAAGGAATTACTGAGGGATTTTAAGAATGCAAGTTTATTCCCTGTGCTGTGCGTACACTTTTAATACGCTTCTGGGAATTGTCATTCTTTAATTGATGTACCTTGAACAGAGCAAATATTGACAGCATAATAACATTTCTGAATGAAATGGCATAGGGCAATATTGAGAATAAAACATTAAGTAGGTAGCGTTAAACATTAAAGTTGCCAAACATAGGAAATCTAACCAACAAATCAAAAAGAGCAAGTCGATAGTTTTAGAATCTTAATATGATATTGCTCTGATGTTTGCTTCCATTCCATATTTGATTTAATTAAATTTTAATGCTCTTTCATTCAAATGGCCATTACACAAGTTGTTTTACACGGCTTTTAAATTAAAAAGTGGCCGCACGCTTGAATACTTAATGATTTCCAATGTGAATTAATACATACAGAGCAGTGAAACAGTTTGGTCAACGATTACCATGAGAAATGAAATAAGAGAAGCCCTTTCCAAATAGTAGAAATAGCCAACGTGAAATCGAATTGGGAAACAAGAGCGAGATTTTTTCCTAAAATGTTTCTCTTGATCTAAACGGAAAGTTTCTTCAGCCTTGACCGAAAGAACTTTTTCTGAACCTTTTCATATCAACCTTACCTAAAAGCATGCCAAAAATTTTGTTGTCATTTCTAGAAAAGTAAATTTTCACTTTACTTTCCCCTTTGGAAAATGTGGATTCTATTCCTATTTATTTGGAAAACGCCTTTGAATCCTAACTTTCAGCTAAATCAAATTCGACAGAGTGCAGATTGAAATTGGAATGGTAATAAAATAAACTACTTACTTTAGACGTTGGGCACTTTAAACGAACACGTTGCCTGGTAAATGGTAATTCACTTAAAAAGAATCAGATAAATAATGAATTATAATTTATTTTTATTCGTAGATCGTGGCGTAGCGTAGGATTCTATCACAATCACACGTGTCACGGCTTTAAAAATTTATTGGTTCGTAATTCGCGAATTTTTACATTACCTATTACGTGTGATTATTTTTGCATTTTAACATACTATAGTTAGCATTGGCAAAACGTCGTTCCTATCCTGCGTGCATCAATTTTTGATTGAATATATACCACCTCTACCTGTATCTGTATTTATTGCATGACCAGATAAGTGAGTTGGAAAAGAGGAAGTACCAAGTACCTACCTGTATTATAACGATTAACGGTGTGCCCTTTCTAAAGTGTGTTTTGAATTTGTTGCCGTAGGTACCTACACAACTTGACAATCCATTTATTGATTATTTCTTTCTAAATTCGGAGTGCAGTAGTGCGGAGAGAGAACAACCATCTTAATTTTTTCTCTTTAACACTTATTATGTGGTGGAAAAACAAAATGGATCATAAAACATTTCGTGAAATATTTTCGATATTATTTATTTTCAACATTATAAAAAGTATCTACTGCACGAGCAATTTGTCTTTATATAGAAATTGTGATTTTAACGTAATTTTTTTCAGTAATTCTGTCTGGGTGACAGAGTTTCTGCTGTCCAATCAAAACGAGCAGCCGTGGACATTGGCTACATCTACCTCTGACAAATATCTCTTCCGTCGACATGAAGACAACCCTAGAGATCTATCCAACAATTTATGCAATGTAAATCTGCTGATAGAGCCAGACAGTTCCTTCAACACTCTGAGCCAATTTTTTGGCAAAGAAATAAATCGTCGTAGTTCCAGCTTTATAATCGTCTACGACAGAAAAAATGTGGAAGCCGGAAACACCGAATTGCTGTTCTCCCTCAGGAAAGAATTGGTTGGTCCACTATTTTTGCTGGTCATCGATAACTCGACTCATCTTTCAGTTTATACTGGACACCTATACAAACGGTCGACAGAGTCGTTCAAGCTATTAATGGATAGAGAAATCCAAGATGAAGATAATATGGAAAGCGTTTGGTATTCATTAAATGGTCATTTGCATGGGATACAAATAGGAGGGATTGAAATGCACTTTCCTCTCCAGGATGCTTTAAGTTGGCCGCAATGTAAAATGGACATCTATTCTTCATTGAAAAAATACAAAGGTCCATGCCTTCCTAAATACAGGGCTATTGAAACAATGGCAGATAAATTAAATTTCACGGCAAATTATGCTAGACATAAAAGGGTTTTCAACTCAACACTGTTTTGTGGGCATATTGAAATGCTGCGAAGTTATGGGGATCCATATTCATACGATCCCCTTAGAACACAATTTACAGAGTACTATCGAGACATGATTCCGTATTATTGTCGGGTCCAATCTGACTATCATGATATCACGTTGACAGTTTTAATTAATAATACGTTTGATCAGTATTGCTGGCTTCTTATTTTTTCCCTTTTTCCTCTTTCATTTTTAGTTTTAGTTTTCGGAATGGATAATTACTCTTTGAGCAAAAGATTTAATTGGATAGTTACATCTTTAGTAGCTGTCTTTTTGCATCAGAGAGTTTTTATGAATAACAAAAGGAATCTATACTTACTATTGATAACAACGGGATTTTTAATTACAATTCAGTATGGAACTTACATTACCAGTGAAATTATTGCCCCTTTGGAGAAAAAACACTTTTCCAACTTTAAGGAACTCGTTGAAAATAATTACAAATTGCTGTGTCAGATAGATCTTCGTATCAATCTGAATCAGGACAGAAAGGATCTATTTGAAAAATACAAAATGTTAGACAAAATAAATTCTAGTATTTACCAATACGATTGGAAAATTGAAAAACCTGAAGAAATATTTCAAGATGGTATTACGTATAAGGAACTAACGTTGAAATTGCTCAATAATTATTCCATGAAATTATTTAGCCTTACCGGAAAACAATATTCAGAATACGTTGTGCCATTTGTACCCAGCATAGTTTCCTCGACTGGAGTTTGTGCCACAACCAAAGAAATGGTCAGCACGCGTCCCTATTCTTACAGATTTAAATATTGCTACCGCTACAATTTTCAAAACTATTTTCAACGGATGCTAGAAAATGGATTTTTAAATATTTGGAAGGACCAAGGTGATTATAGAGAATATCTGTCACCAAGAAAAACACATTCAAAAATGAAGTACAAAGAAATCCAACCTACCAGAATTAAGATGAACGAGAAAATTTACACAATTTTTATATTGTGTGAGTATTTCTATCTTTGGTGTTTAATTGTATTGTCATTTGAGCAGTTGTGGCATAAAGTATTTCCAAATTATTCGCTAAGAATTTTATTCCACTATGCGTTTTCCTTCTTTAAAAAAGTACTAAACACATCAAAAAAATTAGGAATACTGATGTACACATTTTTCCATAACCAGATCATAAAACTTCAGAAAAAAATTAAGAGGGCAGGTAAATTAGCAAAAGTAAGAAACATTTCTGTTCAGAGTCAGACCCAATTACAGTAATTATAAAGTACATAATGCTAATTCTGTATCTGTAATACTTGTCGTGAAGTAGAATTTATATCATGTAAATTTAGCTAATTGTGGTTATTATAAAAGTAAGTTGTACATATGAAATATTTCACTACATTAAAATAAAAAACGCTCTTTTAAACCTTTCAATCAGTTATTTGCTTGGTTGTAGTTATTGTTATTGGTTATAGTTTTATTCTCAAATGTATCGACAATTCTTTGAATTATAGTATTACTTCAAGATATGTATCGCTTTCTCGTACGATTGAATAAAACAAAATTAAAAGAGACGTTAAAATTGTGAACATGCATTCAGCACAAATTAGATATTCCTAAAAGTGAAACTTGCGAATTCCTATTGAAAATTAGCGTAATAAATTAAATTTTGGATATGTCGGTAAAATACAGTATATACTAATTTTAATTACTTATGTTTCGGTCCAAATCTAATATCAAGAAATGGAGTTGAAATTCCTCCCCCATTGCCCAAAGTGACTCCAAAACCCAAAAGATGAACAGAACATCCATCTTTTCTAGCAGAGACTCCAGTTTTCGCATTCAATCCATATCCCACATTAACTCCTTTGTAGGAAAATTCTGCTCGTGCCAATTGAGGATTTACTGTGGCTGACATCTTTCTATTTTCTTCATCAATCAATCCAAATTCATATCCGATTGCTGGACCAGCCACAGAAGCGCTTAGATTTCCTTTAGATGATTCTACTTTACCGGTAGTCAGTGCAAATTCCGAGCCTAAATAACAATTCAAAACAACATATTAAGATATTAAATGATATGGATAAACAACACGTAAAAATAGCAAAAATAATATACACATTTTCAGACTGGAGGGCCGAATCATTCATTGAATGTAAAGTCGCATATTGGTTATGCTATAGCATTCCTTCTCAACCATCTTAGTGAAGCCAATAAAAAATTCCTTGCGCGTTACGATTTGTTATACGAGTCCTAATTGGCTAATTTTATAGGATAATTTAATCAAACTGAAAAAGTCGGCACATTGTAATATTAAGCAAAACACTTATTGCTTATTTTTCAATAGCCGCATTGCCAATTTCAGCTCATTAATTCAAGTCTCAAAGATCTTATTTGAATTTTACATACTATTTTTGCACATTTTACATACTGTCGTTATTTTACATACAAACCCAATTCTTGTACGGGTACAACAATTGGGGTGTCCACACTTCAACAGTCTACACTGTTAGTTTTTACAATATTGAAAAGATACAGATGACTGTCCAATAATAAATATTTTAAAGTGATTGAAAAATACGAAGATTGTATTAATTATCACTTTTATGATGGATTATCAAATTATCACTGTTCATAAACCTTCACAAATAAAAATTACGAAATAAATATATTTAAAAAACGAGGCAGTGCTAAATGCATTCATATTTTAGTTTCGGCAACATATCAAACATAAATAGTATATTGAGATTTGACAGTTAATTAATGCCATGACTAGCCACGCAAAAACAATGAAATTTTACCGTAGTTAGTTTTGTTGTACGTGTGAATTCCTGCATTCTCAATTCGTTCCTGTTCGGCATCCGGGTCAACCCCCGTTAGATAATAATATTTTTCTTTAGAATACTCTTT
>JABASI010006454.1:0-10867 GCA_019776505.1 Tomocerus nigrus
GTTACTGGTTCACTGCTTTTGTTACCATTAAGTAAAGGGGGATTCCTCTTCTCTAAGCGAGCGACGCGAGCGATAGCATTGTTCTCTGGTATAGGGTATAGGCTAGGCATTGATTGTATTCATATTCCTACTATTAACGACTGTTCCATGAACTGTTCCACGAATGCACCATATGCCATTGAAAAATATATATGTGTGTGTAAGCACCGAAACGGAAACAAATAATTGGTTGGAGTTTGCAAGTTGGTGTAAGAAAACATTTTGTCGTTGCTGACGGCAAATGTTACAGTGCTAACGCCTGCTAATTGTCCAGGACTCCAGGAATACAACCCTGCATAGAAATATTTTTCGGAGGCAACACTTTTTTGGACGTTGAAAAATTTCGGAGGCAATTACCATTTATTACTCTGGAGTCCACCATCAAAAGATGTACAGTGTTTCGAGTCTCGACCGACCCTCCTGAACATTACGGATACGGGATAACAAGTACCGGAACGGTGCTTTATGCGAAAGATCAATATGTCTGTCAGATATATTTGGTTTATGTGGATCTCAGAAACGGAAACGGAATAAGCTAGGACTAAGGACGTTCAATGATATTGACTTCCGCGACCAATTACGCCGCAATTACAATCTTCAAACTTCAAATTACAATCACATCACATCTCTAGCTCTGAAATCGTATGTATAAAATTAAAAATTATGTTAAATTAAATTATTATGAATATTTGCCTTCATGTATTCATTACTTATGTACTCATGTTCTCACTTCTCAATGGCAGTAAACCATTGTTGTAACCAAAGGTAATATAAAAAAGTACCGGAATGACCACTATATATATGAACAATTTGAAAACTGGTTTGAAAGTAACATAATCTGGAATCTGTACATTCCTAGAGACCCTAGTAGTGTATGGTATCAAGTCACTACCTCCCGCGACCTAAACCTTCCCGAATAGAAAACCTTCCTCTGGGGACACGACCCCTCGCGATTCTACCTCCCTGGTAGAAAACCTTCCGGAGACACGACCCCTCCGGATACTACCTTCCTGGTAGAACACCTTCCCGGGACACGACCCCTCAGGATACTACCTCCCGATTAGTCCCGACAGTCCCGAGTTCGAGTCTCGATACGATAATAAATACATAATTGGTGTTATCGCTAGCGCTAGCTATTAGTTAATAAAGACCTACGGATTTGTAAATAGGTATTTTTGAAACACTTATTAATCGAAAATTTTCCATCCCCATTCCTACGCAGACGCACCACCCGGGAGTGAACAACTGTACAAAGTTAATTTCTCGTTTTGAGTAATGTGTGCTAATCTACTAGGAATGTACAGATTCCAGATTATGTTACTTTCAAACCAGTTTTCAAATTGTTCATATAGTGGTCATTCCGGTACTTTTTTATATTACCTTTGGTTACTTACAAACAATGGTTTACTGCCATTGAGAAGTGAGAACATGAGTACGTAAGTAATGAATACATGAAGAAGGCAAATATTCATAATTTTTAATTTTATACATACGATTTCAGAGCTAGAGATGTGATGTGATTGTAATTCGAAGATTGTAATTGCGGCTGAACAGCATGCCATAACAAGAATTTTATAGTGTTGTTGCACCTTGTTTGTACCATAAAGTACCATGCTGTGTCTTAATAGTGAAAAGGCGGAGCTTTTACATTTTTACATTGAGGGCTTTCTCTTTATACATGTAAATACAACTTAGATAATCCACTTTATTTTCATTTATTTTTATGTTTACATTTTTGTGACATAGACAAAATGAGATTTGCCATCAGAAATGAAATTGAAATCGCTGATTTTTATGGACACAATATATTATAACGTGGCTTTCTAGGCAAAGCTGCTGCTAGAGGAATTAAATATTAATCAAGATTCATATTGAGATTGAGACCCAATAAGGAGCCAGGGACAAAATAAAATTCCATAGTGTCTGCACCGTCTCATCGTCTCGCGCCCCCTCACCTGAATGAATGCCTGGATCTTTGCATAATATTATATGGAGAAAGAGAAAGCCATACAAATGGTCATGGTCATGCTAATTGCTAACCATAATATAACCAATTTAATAATATAATTATATAATGATAATAATTAATACGCGGTTGGTGAACTTGTGTTTGGTAAAGAAACAGTGCTTAAATTTCATATAGTTATGTAATTTAATGTCACGGAAGTAAAAGGCAAAAGGATAATAATAATACCTATATATTATCAGGAAAGAAAGCCAGAGAGACCCTACCCTTCGCGTATAAAAGTGAAGTAAGTAGCGTCAGCAGAGTAAATAGAATACAATAAAAGGCCATTTCGAATATGCAGCGTATGTTAGCAAAACAAATCCAAAATCTTTTTCTTGGTCAAAACTGCAGATTATATTCTAGCTCCTGCGGGGATAAAGTCATTCTGCTAGTTAGCCTTTCAAACACAGTTCTCTCACATATCTGTGACTAAAATGTCCTGTGGATGTTGCAATGAAAGATTTATAAACACATTGATGATTTCTTCCTTCCTACCATCTTAGCCTTAAATAATATTGTATGGCCATTTTTTTAAATTCTCAACAACGACACAGGACACTGCCTGGCTAACTTTGGGATTTATAAGATGTTCTGGTTCTACTAATATACTACGCATGGCATGTTCATATTTATAGCACGTAATACCTCAGGCGCCTTCCTAATTATTGTAGGGCGAAAATGAATGAAAGTAAATAAAAAATGTAACTGGTCAATTTAACAATAATAATGAGTGCAAGTGTGTCACTATTTTATAGCATTATGTTAAATATATAAATCATTATATACATATATTGTGGTCCAACTTGTCAGATTCGATTTACTGCCACATCAGGAAAATTTTTAAACTTTTTAGACAATAAATCTAACCTAAGCCCTTGGAGTTTGTCGAAATGTTTCTTTGACGAAGCCGATTAGAGCTCTAAACGATATAATAGGCGTCTACATGAATAATATTATCTAAATTACATATTCGTAAGGCTATCAACAATTATTATGTAGGTATATAGGGTTTTTATGTACTTAGTTTTACCTGCGTACATTATTTTTAAGGTTATAACATTATTATGTTTCTACACATCACGTCAAATAAATTTTTGTTCGCCTAACTCAAAGTACAGCTACAAAGCTAAGACAAGCTTAACTTAAATACATTCTTACAGCTTAGAAAATGTAGGAGCCTGTTAGAAAGAAGTTCCGTGTGTACATACATAGTACTTACATTAATACAAATAGGCTATAATGCCTCCTCTAAAGACTACATTTTATATTAATTACATATATCTATAAGGTTTTGTTGGGGTTTGAATTTTGAAGAACTATGTAGTGGAGTAGAAATGGAAATTGTGATTCTACATTTATTATTATGTATCATAATAATTGATTGATCAAACTAATATCGGAATGTTTAAAGCATACAATAGAAGATACTTGACATAATTAGGAAAAAAGGGGTCGTCCGCTACGATATCTACACCGGGAGAGGATTATAGGAGAGCCGATTAGTAATTGGAAACATTAACGAAAAACGATTGACAAAATTATATATAAGGAATAATTCTATGGTGGTGAGCATAATAATATGTAAAACATTTTTTCCATAGACTACTGCAACTAAATTAAGTGAATTTGGGATAAGGAGTAACAACAGTTGCAAACTGCGTGTTTGAAATTGAACCAAATGCATAGGTATTATTTACAGCAGCTGGGTGTTGATCGTGGTGTAGTATCCGCATCTGTTATTCTTCTTCCTTGCGCTTGTCCAGGGCCAGCACCTTGTTCTCCTTTCGGGAGTTTCTTGGCTGAAAACAGAATTACATACGTTTGAACAATTACGATTTAGTTTCTAATTTGTGTTATTTTATTACAAACTTTTAATTGCTAGCATTAGCATCATCTTTAGTTTACCAACGAACTTTTTAGTTATAAGTTAAAAAGCCAACTCTTTGCTAATTTGTTTTTCAAAAATAATTTTGTGAAGGTCAGGCTACCAATACGAATTTTGTATATAGCCTTTCAAAATTTTATATGATTTTACTATACTATTCTGAATGAATTTTGTCATTTTGTGTTTCCAACAAGTCTCTGTACACGACAAATCAACTTCAAAGTTCAAACTAGGCTCCAGTCCAGGTGGAGGTAATTTCTAGCGGTGGACTAATGGGGGCTAGAGGGAAGAGAAGGGTCTAAAGTGTCCATCTCTACATGGTGGAACTTACGAAAAAAACTTAAGGTTTTAAATATATAATATATATTTTCGCACTTTAATTTTTAATTCATTTTTGTCCTTAATCCAAAGTTGAATAGTCTAGGGCCTCATTCAGAATATGAGTGAGTGTCAGTGAGTGAGAGTGAGTTTAACATAGGTAACAAGTAGTAAAAAGCTGCTGTATTGTATACAATTCTGCATGTTCTGGAACGCTGTTCATTAGATACACCTGTGGCAATGTCACAGTTGAATTTTTTGGCTGGACTCTGACTGTGAATACTGTGATATTGATATAATCTAAGCAAAAACTATTTAATACGCTGCTGAGGTTTTTACTACTATTTTGCACAATTTCGATATCAGCATAGCCATATGGGTAAGGATCAATGTCTCAAAAAGTAATCATGATAATAGTAACTACTACATGCATGTAGTACAGTACTATGTACTGAAATAATATTACTAGCTGCATATAGTATTTTTTAGTTAATACTAGATAGTTTTTACCAATAGTATTATTTATTACATACCAATGGCAAGGAAGATATCCGTAACATTCATAGCAGTTTTTGCGGATGTCTCCATGAATAGCAGTCCATTTTCATCAGCATATGCATACGCTTCGTCATGATCGACCATTCTCTTAGCCGACAAATCTGATTTGTTGCCTGCCAGGGCAATCACAATTGAGGGAGACGCTTGACGCTGTAACTCCTTTACCCAGGTCTTAGCTCTAGCAAATGTTTCCTGAAATAGTTAATAAGTTAATACATACATTTTCAATTTTCATAATTAAGTATACAATTTACAACAATGCCACTATGCACAATGCACTGAGACGCTCAGCAAATGAAGTAAATTACGTTTAAGTATAATAATTAATAATAATATTTCAAATAAATATTTGGGGTACTCACTTGATTAGTAATGTCATACACGACTATGGCTGCCTGAGCTCCACGGTAGTACATCGGTGCAAGAGAATGGTATCTTTCTTGTCCAGCAGTATCCCATATTTCAAACTTAACTGTAGTATCGTCTAACATTACCGTCTGAGTAAGAAAAGCAGCTGAAAATTGAAAAATCAATTTAAACACAATTAAGATAATTTAGAATACTCGGGATCATTAATTTATCAAAATCAGAAAATTGCCAATCCATAATATAAAAATGCTTTACCTCCTATTGTACTTTCTTGGTACTCGTGGAACTGGCCTTTAACAAAACGTAAAACTAAACTTGATTTCCCAACAGCTGATTCTCCAAGTAAAACCAATTTGAACTGACAGATTTTATTTTGAGTTGCTCCATTTGGTCTTTGAGGGGGTGCTGCTGGTCGACTGGCCATTTTGTCTTAAAGTTGTCTCGCTTCTTACCAAAAATAGAAGCCCTTACAAAGGTTATTAACACCAACACCTCACCGATATTTCTTAAGTCTCTCGTTATTCACTTGAGTTGTGACTACAAAACTTTAAAAAGTGATGTACAGTTCCGTCAAAACCTGTAAATATAAAAAACGGAAACTTAGAAAACTCTTTTTTAAGCATAGACATTCTTATATTACATTAACAAAGTTTTAGTAGTGTAAGTAGATATTAATGTTTATAATTAAAGAAGTAGCAGAATTTTTACTTTTATACCCAACCCCCACCCAAAATTATTCCCATTATAAGCCGTTCTTTGCCTGATTTTGTACTTATTTTTAGCAATAACTTTATTATACCAAAATACCAACACATGTTATTATATAATGTATGCAAATGAGACTCTTCTTATGTATAATATATAATAAACTATTTATATCTATGCAATGCATGCATGCATAGATATAGCAATATTTTCTTGGGATTAAAACTCAATGATCATAACATAACTTTATGATACAAAATTATTATAAATACATGTACGATGTACACTCATGCAGCATTACCATAATGCACCATGCACCTAGTTTTTAAGAGTTTGGAAATGGGAAATGCATGCAACTCCAAAAACTCAAAATGCTAATATTTATTATTATACTACTATTGTTCGGCTTCGGTTACTAAAAAATAAGGGTACCAAAGTGCTAATACCAGTCAGCCAACGCCAACATGAGAAAATAAATGATGTTAGTTTTCAACATCATAATCATTAGTCGTTTGCCGGAGTTATATAAGTAGACATAGATGGTATCCTTTTCTTAAAGGTCAGCTAAATCCTAACAAGACAGCTATTCTTTCAGTAAACTACAAGATGTCTTGGTTGGTACACCATTCATTATACATGTTCATGTAAAGCCTACTAGTCCATGTTACAGACAGTTACATGATACATACATACATACATACATACGTCCTGATCTCCTGATCCCACTCCAATCGAGACCGATTATGATTTTGCCTTTTGTAAACGATATCATAATCAATATCTTTAATCTCTAATAATAAATACCTTCTAAAGTTACAAAAGATAATACATAACTAATTCTCAGTATTTTCATTATGATTGTCGAGTCTAGGAAAATCTAACACTGAATAGTTTCTTAGCTTCTTTCTGTGTACGGTACTTTAATTATAACATAACTAATATATAAGTAATATTATAACTTATAACTTATTTTAAACATAGGAAAAGTGAGACGTAAATACACAAAATAACTTAAAGTTTAGTACCTCCTCCTTCTATTCCATTCCATGTATGAATCTTCCTATTTATGCATATACAACTAATACATCAATTAACTTTTTAACTAACACGTAACACATATAACTTATTATATACGAATACTAGTTATAGTTAACACATTCCCCATTTTATTTTATTTTGTCCATATTCCAAATTCCTATTCCCATTATTTCTCAGAATCTCATACCTACCAGACCACTAATCACTAATCGCTAAGAATCACTTCACTACCAAGGTGTTTTCTGGGTAGAAATATAAAAAAATACTAAAAATGCGCTTGCAAAGCAAGTCAAGTCACTACACCTGTATAAATTATACGAACTTCTGATATTCTGATCAAAAAGGCAAACTATGAACTACTTTGAGCCCTTCGCATTTGACTAACTTGACTAACACCAGCATCATAACAATATTATTATGTCATCCATTCCATATTCCATATATTTACATACCCATTATTGCAATCGAAAGGGCAGTATTAAAGTTTACATGCAATTGGAATGAGACGTCAAGTTACGTTACGTCTGTACGGGTACATAGTACGTAAGTACGTTACTCAGTAATAATTATATAATTAACTCTGTTATCATTTGTATTGTACATAACCATCTAAGCCATAAAATAAATTATTGATAGTAGTAATATCGTTTATGGCTCAAACAGAAATCTTTGTTTCTTCTCTGGATAAAGAAACGGCCTTGATATAAGAAAATATTATTATTATGTGAGATTTGGTATTATTATTATTACTGATTACATGACATGAGGTAATTAAACGATGACTAAGCAGTGTCTAAAGTAAAGCTGGGTAAATAATTATTTTGTATGTATGTATGTGGTATTGAACAAGAATGACTCACTTTTAACTTCTGCCATCGACAAGGACAATCAATTGTTTCTGTTGAATGTAGCCATTGATTAAAGATAGCTATCTATACTTTACCAAAAATATTAGAATTTGGTATATCGCCTATCCCTATCCGTCTCCGTATTCCGTATCCCAAACCCAAATCCCAAATATTGTATTGCATGTATTACTGCATGCATGTATTAATTATCTTTGCTTGTATGTAGTTTCCACTTTCCAGTACAAGCAAGGGGTTTAATATATCGGTGTCACAGTTGAAAAATTGTGATCCGTTTTTTGAGTAATTATGATTATTAATGATACTAAGATTTCCGTAACAGCTGACAGCTGATACTACTACCATTAAGTTGTAATATTATTTATTTTATGACTCTTTCACCTTTAGGTTGTTGGTTGTAGGTTAAGTTAAAAATACTACAGTACAGCTTTGGTTTTAATTACACAATTTATGTCAAAGTTGGCTGTTTTAGTGTTGCTTATATTTTTATAATGTTTATCATTTATTGAGAGTAGGGGGATGAGTTTAGTTTAGAGTTTAGGGAGTTAGATCCAGGTCACAGATCCAAAAAAATGTTTGTTTATAATTATAAGAAAATTATGAAGTAAATTTTATAATAATTATTTAGTTAGGTAGTTCAGAAGTATTGTATTATGATTATTAAACATCCTGTCACCTGTATTGCATTTTGCATCCGTGTGTGATTGATTTTTGTATCGTATTTACAATGAACTTTCCGTCATCAGTGAATTTAACTGGCAAATGATTACACTTGTATTTTTTGACAATCAACAATGCCAAGCGTATAATTGCACAATTGTCAATAGCAGTAGGCAATGGTGCTAGGTACTGCAGGTTCTTGGAGTCGTCGACAGCAGATTTCCCTTTGACTTGACGATACGAACGACGATGATGATGAGATGACTGGTCAACTCCGATCTACGTGTGTAACAGTTAAAATAATAGTAGTATCAGTTAATATACCTTTTTACAAGCTGACTGCTGTGTAAAATTGAGTGTCGTGACCACACTGTATCACTGAAGTCAATTTTTTTCACCTATTTTTTCAGTGGCACAAGCACCTGACTGTGTATTTAGTTGGATCGAGTTTTTAGTGCTACTCCTACTTTTGACTTTCTCCTTCTAGGTCGTCTGCTACTCAACTTTTGGTTAATTTGAACAAATCAAATGGCCTAGCAAACTTCATCTGGCTCTATAATATTACACTTTGACTTATGTGAATGAGTATACTATGCAAGAGTGCAATAGAAAAATGGGAAAGCGTAGCTTAGTGTGTATTCTTTAGACTTTCTGTACTATGCTCCTGCTGTACTTGACTTTCAATGTTTCAATCATTCAATTATTATTGAATTGCACATACAATACATATACATATAAATACATTTTTCAAAGGTACATATCCCTATACTCTTCCATTTCTATCTCCTATCCTCATCATTTTATCCTACTTCCCTCTGAGTAGTGAGTTCCCTGTCCTCTTCTCCATTCTCTTATCAAACTCACATTCAACATTACATTCAGCAACTTTAGCATTGAATTCGATTCTTTACTACACACACAGCACCATCTCACTTACCATAAAATCACTGTTTATTGTTCATAGATACAATAGCTAGCGTTTGTTTGTCTACAGTAGCTATAAAAGTTCAAGAGAAATAAGTCTCAAGTTCCATGTAAGACTTTTCACTTCAGCAGGACATTATTATTTCCCCGAATGTTATTATAGACCTTCCGGAGTCCGACATTACCGCATGTTAATAAAAATGTATTCATAACCATGAAGAGAAAGTTGTTTTCTCTTGAACCACAGTTATCGTATTTACAACTTTCACTGAATGGAAAATATTTTGAAAAAATGTCTCAAAGCTTTTATTGTAGATCTTCCCCATTCAATCGCACTGGATAATACAAGCTAATATATTTCAAAGTGTGTTCATGGAGAAAGTTTCCCTTGCACCGCAGAATTTGAACGGTATACAACTTCCTTAAAGGGAAGACATCTTCCTCGCCACATATTTTGTCGAATTTTAAAATTTAGATATCGTACACTGAGTGAAAGGTTTTCCCTTGTGTACTGCTCAGCTCCAGTTTTTACAGTACCCAATTGTAATTAAAATTAATAGATATTAGAACGGCATTTGTCGTTCTCGTTAGTGTCTTTAAGAGTACATATGATATCCAATTTTACATTTTGAGGCTTGGTCTGAGGTGGTTTCATTCGTAGTTTAACAATCTTCAAGTGCTTCTGTAGATAGATTAGAATGACCTGTTTACATGCACTAGTAAAAAGTAAACCATAAATGAAAGTACTATAATATATAGATGATTGTTTCTTATAGCCTTACAACCGAAACGGTGGTTGACGATATATAAAATCCGGAAATGTGTAGCTCAAAGAGGGGAACAGAAGCCCTGCAATTATTCCGGATACATTTAAAGTGGAGCATACTCCACCCAAAAAAACTTCCATGAAGGAAACTTCCAATAATGGTACCCAAGGGGCCAACCAATCGGGAACAAATACTAAGGAGTATTTTTGCAGAGAAAATTGATTTAGCATTGCATACATATAAAGGCACCACATCATACTACCGACAATGATTATAATGGGTAATCACTTGAAAAAGTTGTCCAGATTTTGCTTTTATTTACCGGGAAAGAACCCCAAGATGAGACTAGGCTCGATTTCTCCGTTCCCAGGCAGAGGTGGTTGCTTACAAAACGAATGTACCATTCTCAAGGAGTATAAAACACCTAAAATATATTCCAAATCATTGTATGCAAATAAGTAGGTATAGATATCTGTTTGTAGGTATCCGGAATTTTCGTATAGACAATTTCATATATGGGGGGTTGGAATTATTGTATCTGGGTGTGGAAAGTGGAACGATCGTATATGCAAATGGAAATATCGTATCTGAGTAATATTCACTAACACATCATGTATTTTATTGGACCTGTATATTTATAAAGTTATAGTGCATGATATTAGGTTAGGCTAGGTTAGGCTAGGTTAGGTTCACGATATTTCCGTTTAAAACCCAGATACGATAATTCCAT
>JABASI010006455.1:0-10866 GCA_019776505.1 Tomocerus nigrus
ATGAAAAAATTCCTGTTTACGCATGTGCCCTGTGGCGTCCTTTTAGATATGTGGCCATTCTATTTGAAAACACATTTTTTTAATTTTACCTATCTCTTAAATTCACAGTCCATACCTCAGTCGACTCATGTCATACCCATAAAACATCATGCCACAAGCACTTAAAATTTTTGAGAACCTTAGGTTCAGGGGCTATAACGCATAAATTAATTAATAAAGGCGAAGTAATTTTTGTCGTTTCACATTGCACACAGCATTATACGTAGGTATGTTAAATAATTTTATTGGAAACAAAATGTGTAGCATGTGTATGATGTGATAGTAATTCCTAAGAAAATCTCAGTTTTGTGCAACGCTCATTATTGTGAAACCCAGCTGAGGAGTTTAATCCGGTAAAAAAGCGTTATTTTGTGCACTCTTTAGGATTGCATGCAGAAATCGTAGCAGTGCAATTGTAATTTATATGTAATGAAAGTCTCAGGGACACAGTTTAAGTTGTTGATAGTATGGAGCATGTTAGGAGTAAGTGTAACTGTAACGGTAATCGTAATGGCAATGGAGAATCAAGAAGTAATACTAAGAAAATAAGTGCTAGAGCAGAAGAGATCTGCATTGCAGTAGTGATCCTCCTAATATAATTACTAGCACTCTTATTAGAAGGCTACCTAGTAGTGCTTAATTTACGTGTACGTCACTTTCCTGTGCTTTAGAAAAGGAATATGCAAATGAAGTTAATTAGCTAATGGTAAGGAGTCAAGGAGTCTATGAGGTTGCATTGCACAACATCGACACAGCCGAATAAGTCACAGGGAGTAATTAATGAATTTCTCAGGAAGATTTGAAGAACAGTTAACCTCGCAAAGGAGAAATGAACACACGTAGGAAATTGGAAAAGTCTCTCACTCTCTCTGCTTCCTCCGAATTCCAATTATACTTCAGAACGGAATTACTTTGAAAATTGCATGGGCATTGCTATTGGTAGTAAATGGAAAAATAAACAGTTATGCTAAAAGTAGGAAAAAGGAAATCTCCACTCGTCTGCTTTTGCTTTCAATTTGTTTCTTGGAATTGGGAATGGCTGGGAATGGCGGGCTATGGCATCACACACCATCCAAAACAGACTCCTAGCGAAAATGATAGCATTATTTTGATTTATTTCTCTAGACATTTTTTCTTCTTACTGTCCTTCATTTCAGAGTACCATTCCCTGTTTTTCACACAATTTCTATCCTATCTGTAGCCTGTTCCTATAATCTACCCAATTAATGATATCGCATTGAATGAGATTGGCGTATAGCTTACAGTTAATTGAAATAGAGAGCTACACTGTTAAAAATATTTCAACCAGGAAAAAATATGATTCTATTTTTATTTCATCAACATGCCATCATCACTATGTATACATTAATTATGCATTCTCTACAGACTTTAAGTAGATACTTTTCGCAATAACTAGTAAATGCTTCTAATTAAGTAATTATCTTTAGCTGCCACTTTCCAAGAAGTGTTTACCAAAGTATTTTAATTTTAACTTTTGCTAATTACATGATATTTTATTATTGATCTACTTTTCCACTTAGTAAATGAGAATCACTTCAGAGTACCAAATTAACATGGCAGGAAATATAGGTTGACGCTTTTCTTCCGAAATGGTACTATGCCAAAAAGTAACGTCTCGTTTCGTTAAATATCCAGTGATGATGTCTGTACAAATAACTAGTGTATCTTTGATCTTTAGTTATGCCTTTGATTCCTCATCTGAGAACTGTTCCGCTGTTCTTGCTCTGATAATTTAATTATTAAAGATTTTTGCCGTCAACTTTCTTTTGTGTCAAGGCAAAACAGTGTACATTGCATTCTATAATGGACTAGTTTGGAATTGAAAGTGATTTAGTAAGTTTTTTCTTATGTGGTTGCATGTAGCCTAAAATGTAAGTTCTATGCTTTCATGTTGAAGTTTTAAGGGAATCCAAAGATTTGCTCAACCAACTAAGCGTAACGAACTGAGAGTGAAAGGAGGAAAGAGAGATAGCTGTGAATTTAAAAGAAAACTGGTAAGTTTTTGGGTTGGACGTACGTTGAGCACGACTGGGTGGATTGTGCGTAATAGGCACTTTAAGTTCTCTGAAGGGAAATATTAAAAAGACATTACCGTAAGTAAAGTTAGTACTGTCAAAGTTAAAGCAAGTCACTTTATTTATTTTATATGTTCCGTCTAGAATAGAGATGAGATGAAGTTAAGAAAGGTTCCTTCTTGAATTTTTTCTCTAATGTGTTTGCCTATAGCATTATGGGATGATGTATTTGTTTTGAGATGTTAAAAGGCTGTCATACCAGCAAGTGGAATACCAAATGTACGTTATACTGTCTATTTACGTTTTTTTCAGTTGCATTGGGATTTGGTATTCGCTAGAGTATTCCTAGCATCGCAAAATCATTTTTATGAGTTTGCTTGCAACTGAGCAATGCAAAAAGTAAAACAAACTGCAGTTGGTAGTTGGTTGGTTGGTGGCTTACTATCTTGTGGAAAGCCCAATTTGGAATTTCCATTTGCTCATCTCTACTTAAGATTTTTTTATAGCTTGACGGAAGGCCCTCTAGTCGCCTGTTAAGTGCTGCTAGTGATGTCCTATGTAATAGTAGTGGCATTTTTGGAGGCATTGTGTTCAGATCTGCCTCGAGTCTCGACTACCTTCGGAAAGGTATAAAAATGCGATTATTTCTAGAGAAATTCTGTTTATTTGCCGTTTGCAGATATATTAGACGCAGTCAAAGCTTTGGCAGACAGACATGACATGACATTGCACTAAAGAGAAATTAAATTCAACGTACTTCCGTGCGTTTTACGAATGCGACGGAAACTACTATAATACTCTGCTCTTAATTTCCACATCTTTTCTTTCCCTAATACACTATGACGCCTTGCCTTATCCTTTGATGTATGTCTTAGCCTCTTTTCTACTACTCAAATCTATTATAATAATACGTACGTACATTTAGCTAGATTCATTTGTTTTAAACTTGAAGGTTAATAGTAAGTAAATAAATAAATTTTGACGACTTGCCTCCATAGTACACGATTATAAGCATTGCATACAGTCTGCTGATGCTGGCTGGGTGGACTTTGGAATATTTCCTACATTACATAACGACAAATAGCCAATACTAAAATTACCTTACGTTCAAACAGCTTATTTCTGCAATTTTTGTGGTTGTGGATTATGTGTAGTACTTTAGTATAATACTAATCTAATAATAATACAGAAAAATTGATAGGTTTTTGTATACTGAATGACTATGCAATCTACAACTCGAACAGGGAATAATGGTATGGCCTTGGATTTTGATGTAATATATACATCAATTATACAATGGCCATCAACCAATGTTCCACATGGAATTACTAGATCTATCTGGTAAATGTTACGAGTGGTGGGGAAAACAGTTGAGCACGAATGTTGATTCGTTTGCATTGAATCGAATTAAAAGGATATTAATTTCATGTAAAGCATAGTCAAGAGCCGGAATGAAAGAACTTGCAAATCTGTAGTGGTAGTAAAACAAAACTGTATGATCTTTGGCAGAAATACTGCATATCATAACAGGATATTTTGAGAATTGTATTACAACTTCCAGATTTGATTTTTGGTTCAGCACATATGTATGTCAATAGTCATTAGGGCATGTTAAGTTCTTAAGTTCCTATTGCATCTGTTCGTAAAAGTCTGAATTCATATTATTACGGTGTAACTATATTGACTTTTGATTGTTCCTTTTACTGTAGTATCGTATTATCACCGCAGTCATAGATGTTAGATATTTATATTGTTTAGCTATAGATAGATACCCACAGTTCGTGTCGAGAAAGGGTTGGGCTGCGTCCCTGGAACGAATAAATATATTGATTGAAACTTCATGAGAGGTGGATGATAGTTGCCGAGAGGTCAAATTATTTTTATAAATTTTGACTCTGCAGAATAGAAGTAGATAGATTCTAGCTAAAGTGCAATTTCATTTTATTGGAAATTCTGGAAGCTTCTGTTTACCCACCGCAACCCATCTAGAGTTGTTGAAATTGGGCCAGGACACACTCAATATTTACCTACTGAACAAACAATACAAGGAAATATGCATTCATGGCATTCATGTAATTATCTTGAATTAAATCTTCGTTTATATGTTTACCATGTACAGCAGCATTAGTAGGCTACCCTTGTTTTTGTGAGCGAAACTGCAATTCATAGTTTTTCCCCATTATTTACTTGTTTTTGTGAATTTATTTTTAGCGAGACACAAAGCATGATGTAGTTTTGTATTAGGAGGCTGTACACGTAGATAACGAGTTACATAATAATTATGTATTTGTTGTCGCAGTCTCTACAAACGAGAGCCCATTAAAACAGTTTTTAATTGACATGTACATAAATGGGCATGTCAATGAGAAAGTCACGTTCTAGCTTCCAGGAATTTTTAAGTACGGAGAACAGAAAGTGCTATAGGTCTCTGAGGTCTATGGTCTTAAGAAAAATTTGATTGCTTCTCCTTTTGTCAAAGCGATTTTGTTGAAAAAGCTAGTTTAGTCTCAATTACATTAGGAAGGGAAAAAGAAACATTTTTATTGGGTGAGTTTGGGGAAATGGGATGGTGGTATAGGTTTAAGTAGTATAAATCTAATATATAGAAAATAGAGATAAGGATGCAAGACGGTGAGGTAGGAGAGCGATACATGATTGTGTAAGCAGTTGTTATTTTGCGATTGGAGTGCTTACTCTGGTTGACTGTGTGGCCATATATGCAGGAGCCGAAAATAAAGTCACGTTCCTCCCGGATAGTTTTTGCTGGAGACGACAGAAATGCTATGTTTGTTATTCTAAAGAGACGCTTTGGCCAATGTTATTCCAATCTACTGGAACTCCAGAGTTGAACTTCCACTCTTCAATATCAGCACACACTAGTACTCTATTCTGTATTGCATTTTCTTTCGTCTCCTTGCACTCACAATCAGTAAGTAGGTACTATGCATGCTTTCACCAATCTAACGCTTCAGAGGAACAACCAACTTTCACCACTCATTTTTCGTGCGGAAAGAAAGCACATACTAGGAATATTTTTTTGTATTCTTTTTCCTAAGAAACTTAGACGTGTCTATCTGCGGGAATCTGTCTTTTCATATTATTATTATTATTATTATTATTATGACTTTGCTTGTTAGAGAACAGTTTTTCTATTTATTTTTCTACTATAGTCACATGCAACTTTTCATGTAATATGAGAACAGAGCTCTATAATGCTCCTTCAATTGATTAATCCTGAAGAAAAGTAAAATAAGCATGCTTCAGTTGGAGTTATATTATTTTTTGATGTATGCTAAAGCTGAAGTGAGAGCCTCTTTTACCACTTATCGCAAACGACATCACAAAAAGTATAGATAACCACTGTTATTGCTTCTTTTAACGTAAACAAGAAGTTTTTGGCCAACGGAAATAGACAGCATAGTCGATTGGCCTTGCTCCTTCGCCATGTCACTGTCTAGTTGAGTTGACAGTTCGGGGGAATTGACATTGAAATGAAAATGGTTCAGTCGTCTTGAAGAGTCTCAATCTTTATGTAGACGATCTGTATTGATATAAAATATGCTATTACAACATGTTACACCGTGGATTCTAAATAGAAACTTATTTATGCACATTTTTATATTTTATGTTTAATACACATTTATATGCTGCTGTAGGGTAATTCTGAGAATTATAAAAGCAAGGACTTATCCTATGATCAAAGACCTACCTTAAGTACCTAAGTAATCGAATTATAATCCGATTTCCTATTTTCATAGTATTTGCATGTCTATTATAATAATATTATTCTTATAACTTTGTAGTAAGTACATTAAGTAGTATAGCTAATCCATATTATGTGCAAATGTATAGTATAGAGCAGGTATTACAGTAATACCGATAAATGTAATATTATATTTAAAATAGTATGTGCATGTGACGCATCTGTACAGGATATATTGGAATAGGTTGCAAACTATTTAATTACATTTGTAGCATTTTCCATTGGCAGCACAGCAAAAAATGGCTAAGAAATTGCTTCGAGCTGTTTTGGGTTAAGGTATGTGATAATTTAACTGGATATACTACTGAGAACGGCGCACTTAGAAGGGACAGGGTAGGACTTGAATTGTTTAAGAAACTTAGGAAACAAGTTAAGTTGTATAAGATGCAGAGAAGCAGACGTGGCTTGTGTCTGGATTTGAAATGTCGTGTAAGTGACAGGACAGGGCATGAAGTCAATTACTTAGTTTAACGGTGCGGGCACTATTTGGTTACTACTTTAGATTGTTTCCATATTGGACATTTTAACTTCTTACATAAATAGTCAGAGTTTTGTGTCTTTCGGAAAGCTCAACAGCACGATAATCATTATTATTCTAGTATTTATTAGAGCAAGCACAAGGTCTGTGACGCAGATTTCAGCATAGTACGATATTTATGGATAAATTCTGAGAAATCTTTTCCATCCTTGTTCAATTTACTTTGATTTCTGATCACTGAGGCTTGAACAACTAAATCCTTGCCTTTTTTATGAGGAAAATATGCTTGCATTAGCAAAATCCACTCTAAATGATGAAATAGTGGAAATATACACGGAATTTTGAGTTTTGACAATAAATATGTTGTATTCGTTCCGAGAAATTGGATACAAGAGCATCTTTCTCTAGAGGCCATTATCTTTGTCCATTTTAAGAATTGGATTTTACAACACTTTGAAATAATGTAGCTAGATAGAATTGTTAAGCTGTAATGTGAGATAGACATTAATCATCGAAAAAGCTGTATGTTTAAAACAATCGCTTCAAGTAGTCTCTATGTTCAAGTATTGTCGAAATGGAATTTCATTTAGAAGGAATGGTTAGGTGAAGTGGTGGACTGAATATACGGGGATGGGACGTTGAGGGATTATGTTGCCAAGTCTCTAATGTGTTTTGTGCAAGTTAATGAAGTTGTAGTAAGTGGTTTATTTTACGTCTCTGTGTCTTCTTGAAGAAAGCTGGATAGGGAAACAAAGGGAAAGCGCGGGAAAGTAGGTGAAAGGTATAGCAGCTGGAGAAAGGAGTAGCTATTATTATTTAGTCAAGTAGAGCACTGTTTCAGAAACGTTAATGTATCTGCAAGGAAAGAGTGTCCTTTCCTAGACAGATAAGGTAAAGAGGATCAAGAAGAGGAAACTAATTCTAAGCCGGTGCAATTGAAGATCTGGTGGGGATTTGAGCGTGATACTATACTTTCCTCTACTTTCTACATACACGAACTAAATGGAATATGGAACCTTCTGCTTTCTCTGCCATATTATTCTACTTTCTCTAAATACAATTGCAAATGTTATGGTGCTATTTGTGAATCTCTTCCATTAGAGTTTTTGTTTTTTGCATCTGCTCTCGACGAAAGTAGTGGAAAACAAGAATCTACGGAGAAATAAATATTAAGAGGCGGAAACTGACATAGATACGCAGATAGTATTACCATTTGGAACAATTACATGGTGAAATGACAACTTTATCGATCTTGCTTCAAGTAACAATAACAATAAGTAGGTAACATGCTAACATGTGGGAAAGGCGAAAAATTCCTAACTACAAACATATGGCTCCGTTTTGGTACATATGGTCGCTGGATTTAAAAGTAGGAAAGAAGAGAAAGATGCGGAGAGTGAAAGCAGTTTTGAATGTTACATGCTCTGTATATCTTAGAATGTTCTGTGCTGTTGTATATATGTTCTAGCTTAGACATCCGAAAGATATCTTATGTAAAAAGGCGTAGTAGAAAATTTTCTATTACAGTTTGTATGTGCTTTTACTTTTTACACATGTAGACAGGCATAATATTGTAATATCTGGTTTTATTACTTTTCGGAGAAAGTTTTTGAACCTGATAGCGCTGTATCCTTTGAAATAGTTGAAAACGCTATGCAGACTGTGAGTTGAATATATATCAGGTCCACGTTGCTAACTACAGTCCATAAAACGTAGAAACTATACAGAATAGAGCTAAAAGAATGATAGGGGAGATTCGTAAATTCGTAGTAGCAGTAACTAAAATTGCTCAGTACACGTAGCGCATAAAGTATGCAGCTTAGAATGGAATCGTCTGAGAATTCATTCAAGCGTGGATATTGTAGCGGAAAAGTCATCCAATAATATACATAAATTGCAAAAAGTAGCTTCTATATTTTAACTACAGCAATGCACTCGTGGTTTTTAGTCACATAAATCTTTTCACAAATGTAATGTGCAGATATACAACTAGAAATGTGGATTTGATAGAAAAAGCAATATAGAAAGTCAATAAACCAGACGCATGAATGGAATGTTTGACATTTTCATTTAAAATGCATTTCTTGTGGAGGAAACTTGCGTCTAAACTTATTTTTGAATTCTGTCTGCGACCTTCACCAGAATTGTAAAAGTTGTTAATTTCTCTTTCCCGGAAAATTTATAGATGCAATAGCTCATTGTTTCTTTTCTATCAATAATAAGGGTAAAGATTGTGTAGATCGCCGATCGTGTTGTTAAATGTCTCAACTTTGTCCTCGAATTACCAAAATTATTCTATGAACTGAAATTCTCGAATAAATAGTTCAAAGTTATTTTATGCTTACTAAATATAGGTAACTAGCAAATATTCGTCATCCCTGTGTCTACACAAAATCACAGAATTTGGCTGTTTATCTAAGAAAGTCATCCCTACCTACTTTTGTGTATATAGTTTATCTTTAGGAGGAGTGAGGAATTTGTCTAATTGGATTTATTCAGATAATCTAGCTGCGCAGCATAGATAAATAAATTGTGAGGGCGAAAGATTTATAAGTAGGTTGATTTTATGGCTTGTCTTCTCTCACGTTCACGTTAGCTTTCAATTAACCAAGTGGGTCCCGCCCACGCAAAGTTGGAAATGCTATTATGGTCAAAAACGTACATATTTTATTCAATTTTCTATACGTTTTATAGTATGACAGCACCGTATCTCTTTCGCTTACATTAGCCGAGTCCATGCATTTCGCTATGCAACCCCTCTAAATCATTTAGGTACCTCAATTTGAGCAGCTACTTTGCTTGATTGAATATGTAGGGAGGTATTTCTGAAAATTGGCTGCAATAATATCCTTTTCATGATCATGAATAAATGAGCGTCACTGCCATTGATTACAAGTAGAAGAAAAACTCATTAAATGATTATTAATAACTATACTAGGTTGATACACTGCAGTAAATTATTAATTAATATATTCATGTAGTTCTTAAAGTATCCGTATAATCCGTACCCACTTCTAAAAATACTCTCTTATAATAGCAATGTCAATATCTGGCATTTATTATAGCCACAATTGGCATTAATAAAAACGATTTACTGGTGGTGCATGGTGTTATTATAAGTAGGACATAAATATATTTAAATCTGAGGAATTCAGGTGCATCTCACATAAATGCATCTTTTAAAGTGTCTTATATGGTTTTAGCAGGAATATTTATTTTACCATAGATCAAAAATGGATGTGATAAAATGTAAATAATAATTCATAGATAATAGCTGCTACTAATCACTCCATGTAAACAACAACAATCACAAATTATTGCGTAATTCTTGTTATTTATCCAGATAATTAGATGCAGTAATGACTGGTAATTATGTATGCACAAAAAGTTCTTTTCTGCTGAATTATTCATTGCAAGTTATAATTTTCTATGATGATACATATAATTATTAATGTTGATGAACTAATTATAAATAAAATGTTTTATATGTAGTCATTCATTACACGTAGTCATGAAGTCATTTAATGAGGTATTGTCAGTTATTATGTGAATGTGGTGTTTTGTTGTTGTGCAAGGGAATAATTTAGCCTAGGGGCCATTATTAGAATGAAGATGGAAGCAATTAGGTGAAATACTTTTCGTCTTCAAGTAGGTATTGTGTAAACAAAATGATTTTTAATGGTTTCCAAGAAATTAAATATGCTTCGCATGATTCTGACAAGAGCTCACACGGATGTGACAGAAAAGAAGCTATAATGTCGTCAAGTGAGTTGCCTAAAAATGTACAGGTACTAGGCAATGTTACTGCAACTGCAAAAACCAAGAATGATTGGTTCATAGCGTGACTTTCGACTGCATTTCATTAAACGAGCGTAACGTCCTTTACGCTCTAGTGTGAAAGTCATCTATGGTTCGAAATCAAACAAAGACTGATATGTACATGTTTATTACACACATAGCTGGATAATCTTCTTTTTTTTACACTAGACCTTCTAATCGATGTATGAAGACTATTATATAGTTATCCAAATAAATAAACATACTTATACTTTTGATATTTACTGTAGTGTTAAAAGTTATTGTCAATAATCCTTCAAGTAGAACTAATGTTATCGATTCATCATTCCTGTTAGACTTAATAGTAGTGTTCCGGTTGAGAAAGAAAGCGGACCTAAGTTTTTGTAGTGGAATTACATTGTTACATTTTTTGTTTGTCAATGACTTTATCTTTTGGATGGATTGTGTTCAGAATGTCAATTATTTCCAATTCTTGAATTCTTCATTCACTCGCCTTTTGTAAATGTTGTAGCTTGGCATTTGGCATGTTTACTAGTTTTTGTTCCTAGTTGTTCAACAGTATTTTTCCGTTTGCCCTGACATGTTAAAGTTGTAAATTGCGCATCGCCCATCACCAAAATTAAAGTTAGTCCAATTTAATTATGGTAGTTTGCATGGGACATCGATATTGAAGTGCATTCTTCTTTTGTTTACGTTCCTCGAAGGAATTTCTTTAGGAGGAACGTCTGAAGTTGTTTATATGTGAAAGAGGG
>JABASI010006456.1:0-10860 GCA_019776505.1 Tomocerus nigrus
CTCCCCGTGTCTGGCCGGCGCTTGCCATTCCTTTTCACCCCGTGTCTGGTCGGCTTCGCCGACCAGACCCCCTGTGTGTTCTTTACCAGACCCCGTGTCGGCATGCGCTGCAGGGGGTGGTGGGAATGTCTGACAGAAATTGACAAAATGGTTGCATTTTACAATTATAAAAATGCACGAAGAATTCATATCTTAAAATATCAAATTAAAGCCAGCAGCCACATGGCATCAAAGCAAAAACAGAATCCACGACATAAATAATTTCTATTACTTGACTTTGTTCTCGGTATTTAGCATGAGGGTCGTGTGAGAAAGCAATTAGTGTGTGTCCCATATTATGTAGACCAAATCCTCCGTAAAACTGTGGATTTGGTGATAAGGACGAGCTCTCGACCATATCACCGAGAATATCGATGTTCAATTTCATTGTCTTTCCATCTCTCTGTTTTAAAAATAAAAGGTTTTACTACTGGAGGTTATAGCACCTACTGTTTTATATCATTTTTTACCATGAGGACCGTTCCAGAGTCTATAGCTTCCATAATTCTGTCCTTATATTTGCGTAAATCCTCCAACGTAATTTTGACCACTGGCAAACCTGCTGGATCATCAGTTCTGTCCACATCCTGCAAATTAAATATCAATGATGTAGAAGCCATAAAATATACTATTAAAATAATTGCATGACCTGAAGTAAAACAAAAACACCACCGCAGATAACGACCACTGTGGTTGATGCTCTCATTTCAATTTTATATTTAATATTTTAGACTAATGAAGTTTATAAGGATAAATTTCATTTGGCCTATTAAAAATTCTCAGGATACCCAACTTAGTCATAGAATAAGTCCATTTAATATCGGTTTCCTCATTTCCTATAGCTAGAAATTATTTGCAAACAAGATAATCTATCGCTAACTAGTGGCTTACCTCAATTTTGGTAAATGTTTGCCTATTTCCCCATTGCTGACCAGAATTACTGTCCGTGAGTTTGGAAAAATATGCTTCCATTATCGGCTCTTCAACATTTAAGACTTTCGTCAGCGGCATTCCATTCGACAGACGCTCTGCTTCATACCTAACAATTAATGACAATTTTAATCATAATTAATCTGAAAGAATATTAAACATATAAGTAGGATAGGATCGTTAATTAATTTCCAATTTAAATGAAATGAATGGTAAATAATTTACATAAAGCTGGTTTGTACATAGTTTACAGGCTCAAATAAACACTATCGATAAGTAAGTTTAATTTCTGGAAGTACCTGGCCAGCATTGCATGATGCATGTAGTAAAACAGTTCTCCTTTACGGTCTCGCACTCCTTTGGCTTCGTCCAAGGCGTATATTATATGCCAATGCCAATGATGAGAGTTTATTCCCATGTCTTCTCTAAAATACGCCAGTTTATTTTCCACCTCAGTATTTCTCCCAGTGAAACATTGGTCGATATTAATAAGGGGCTGCAATAAAAAGTGTCTTCATTAAAATCAATGTCACTGAAACATTTTTCAAAGCATTTACTAAAATTTTCTCTCTCTTTATAATAATAATAATAAAAAATAAATATAAATATAATAAAAAATAAATATAAATATAATAAAAAATAAATATAAATATAATAAAAAATAAATATAATAAAAAATAATAATAATTTATAAACAAAGCATAATGCCATATTCCGTCTATTGTCCATAGATCATGAAACTTATTGCTATCTATCACAATTTAGTTAATTACGTAATGAAAATACTGTTACAGTAATTCACTGGCCACATCTTACTCTGTCTTCAGGAGGCATCACCACTAGTCTCTGTGCTTGACGAATACAACCGGTGTTAACAAATTCATCCGGCATTATTTCCCAAAATGCTGGCATAATGAAACCTCTGGTGTCGGGTCTAGTAAGAATCGTACTTGCAAACGCATTTAACCAGACTTTAGGATTTATCATTTCACTATCTCTGCATACAGAAGCCATTGACATAAACGATTTTGCTTTGTCTTGGCCTGTAAATGTAATTCAATTAGAATTCCAATATACATTAGTGATTTACTCAAATAATGGAATATTTGGCAGTAAAAATGAATATTTTTTAGACAATTTTCATTAATTGAGCTCTCCATAACAACAAATCTTGCGGTTTCAAAACAAGGTTTGTTTTTCGCTTTAGAGAATTCTGATGTTTTTAATTACCCATAAATATTGAGCGCAATTCAAGCACTGCGTTACGATGAGTCGGATTGAAATGAGAATAAATTGTATTTTTGGGACAGCATCTTGCAATATTTGTCAGACTTGGCATCTTCGCTGGAGCATCAACTCTCACTGTATGGCGGACGGTATCAAAATTTCGTTTGATGGCCATAGCAGCATGCTTCGTAGATTCGCACTAAAATTCACAATAACATTTACATAGGAATTAAACTTGAAAGTGTAAGTAATTCTAATTAGGTGGGAACTTTAAATAAGTCACCATATCCATAGGGGGAACATTGTAGAAGGTCAAATTGTCTCCATCGCCCTTCGGACCGAAGTAAAGAGGTTCTCCTAACCTCTCCAACAAGTACATGAATTCCTTCTGGGTTGCAGAATTCATATTTTTGGTTCCTATTGAATTTCTTAGATCGGATAAATTACTATTATTTGTGAGTTATAAACTGTCCTTTGTAGCACAATAATTCTATAACTTAAAACCACACAAAAATCACAGTGTATGCAACCATAGAAGAGCTATAAGTGAACTGAAAGTGGACAATTGACGAACAAAGTAAACTACATCAAAGGGATTCTTAACTTTAATGATTCATAGAGAAATGCTGAAATGTATGCATGTATGTGATGTCTGTCATATTATTTGATTTGAAAGTAGATAAATCAAGTCCAAATTGATGTCAGTCTGCTCATGTAAACCCCGAAGGCGGAAACCCGGACAACGTATACCTACGTTCTATACTCAAGTGAGAAGGGGATGTGGACAATAACCATAAAACCAATATTGATTACCTACCTACTATGTATAACATTGACTAAAACCATTTACTAATCAGACATTTATTTCTCCACAATGTAAACTATTTATTTGGCTTCTGTACCGTAAGTTAGCTGTAAGTATTTATGTGTGTACAACCTTCAAAAAGTTATTATGATGTCCACATAATGCACATTAGTAGAAAGTACAAACTCTGCAAACTATGTACTTAACACTATGCCGTAGTATGCCATCATTAGTTATGCTTTTGTAATAATATTATTATCCTCATTATGAAACATTTTCAACTTTTCATCAGGTAACAGTGTCCCGAACATAATTATTACAAAAAAGTATAGGTATACATAAAGTATGACTGCAAATCCTGTAATCATAATAAATGTAGGTATAGGTACTCAAAATCTCATTTAATCTTCTTTCAGTTCATCTTTGATGCTGCCATGTCCATGATGCTGCCAGATATAATAGGCGGTAGTATAGGTATCAAGAAAAAGTTAATCATGGAAATATTATGTGCTGAATTTCCATTGCAAGCGCTGCTAAGCTAAATCACGATCATATTATTGTTATGTATGTACGGTTCAATGGAAGACGATTTAGACGATATAATATTATAAAGTACTGATGGTGGTGGGTTTGCAGAAAAGATGCAGGATTTTCAAATTATCCAGGTATAAGAACTATTAAGAACTACGAGCAATTAGTTTTGTATTAAAATAAATTGTATGCAATAAATGCAATTGATTGAAGTGACAACAACCAATGACCACTCAAGGCGCAAGATCCATTTCAGTACAATTTAATTTACAATCATGTTTGAGCAGGACAACAGGAGGTGGGTAGAGTATCTGCTACCTTCAGCTTTTGTAGTTTGATTTAAGGTTGGTGTGTGGCTGCGTCCAGCTTTGTGTGTTTTCCCACTCCACCAGATACAAAAGAAAACTCGATCTGTGCACTGTGATGGATGAAAATGGGAGAAGTTGAATGAAGCGCAGAATAACGTGTTGCACCTTTTAATGTGACTCAAATAAAAGGGCGCGAAAGATCTTTTGTCTTGTGGTAAATAACATCTGTAAGCATTTTTGATCTGTTAGCATTTCAGTCTTATGTCCTTCACAGTTTACACAGTGACAACCGGAAATGGATCCTCGTCAGAATTACATGCCCAGTGTAGGATTCTTTAACGCCTTCATTCAGCAGGAAAGAAATCCCATCAGAATATTGAAGTCGAAAAGGAAAAATCCGCCAATCTCAAATGTGTTTGTGAGGCCTAATGGTAATAAGCCACAACTACAACAATTGCCAAGCACAGTTTCCAATTTTGGTATTTTACATCCGGTCGTTATTCGTCCTATCACCGGCTCTGTCGATTCTACTGAAAATGTGTGGCAACTTTCTATGCAGCAGCAACCAAATAGCAACGATGGCCAACCCGTTACAAATGGGTTACAGGAGCCCAACGGCGTGGTCACCAGTGATTGCTCCAATGGGGTCCCCCATTCTAAAAAACGAAAACTTGGTATTGTCCTCAATGTTCCCTCCGAATCTCTGCCAGAAACTGACGAAATAAAATCGGAAAATAGCTCTGTAATATATGTTTGCTCTATTATCTTTGAAATAGTCATATACAGCACACCGGGTCCTCGAAAAATGCTGACCGCAGGACCATAGGTCCTGAAAAAGAAGTAAGGTACCTTTCCGGTAAAGAAAAAAATCGGGAAAGAAATAAAAATCCGGAAAAAAATCGGTAAAGAAATAAAAATCCGGAAAAAAATCGGTAAAGAAATAAAAATCCGGAAAAAAAATCCTCAGGAAGAAGAATTGGGAATTTTTTCAACGTGGGTTCGGCGGTCTAGGAAAATCGGGAAGAATGCTTTCCGGGAAGCGGGAAGGGCTTCCTTCCCGGTCCCAGAAAGAAAACATTTTTCGAGGATCCGCAACACACAACTAATTTTATTTGAGCAAGATTATTATCAATAGTTTTACGCTAATATAATGCTATTATTGCTATTTCACAGAATTCACTTAGTGACGAAATACAATTTCCTACGGATGATGAGAATTCCCTGGATTCTGTGGGTTCAGATGCACAATGTGAGGAGAATTCACCGAAATTCGAAGACGGTACCAATCTCAAGATCAGCAATATTGTAACTTTGACACCTCAAGAACTGAGAAAAATTAAAAACAGTCAATCCAATCACATCAAACGGCCTCTAAATGCATTTATGGCGTATTCTAAAGTACAGAGACGGAAAATTATGGATGAACACCCTGAAATGCATCATGCCGCTGTAAGTAAACAATTAGGCGTGATTTGGAAAGCATTTACACCAGAAGAAAAGAAGCCCTATTACGAAGAAGCTAAAAAGTTGGCGTAAGTTCAATATTCGGTTTTATAGTCACATATTATTATTCACTTAATATAAACAATTTGAATAACACCAAAGTCAACTTTGTCCACAGTGAGGAGCATTTACAAAAATATCCTGGATATAAATACAAGCCAAGACCAAGAAGGGCAAAAGTAGAAGAAAATTTTAAACCAATTCCCCCTATACCCATTCGTCCCCCTGTGAGTACTACTACTACTCTCGGGACACATAATGCTAGTGAAAATTCAACTGTAAGAGATGCTCCACCACCAGGAAGAATAAGTAAGTCAGATACCTATACAATCAAAAATACCTAGTTTGTGTTTGTAAATATATCTTTCTTACACTCATTCATAACTAATTCATTGTATTTTAGGTCCATCCAATTTTCACTCCTGGTCTTTAATATATGAAAGTGAAGGTAGGATACTTTTTAGTTTATTAATTGCTATGGCAAATGTTTTCTTGATATGCTATCAATTACGTTTTCTAAATATTATTTAACAGAGGAGGAAGAAGAGGTGGAAGAAGAAATGGAAGACAGTGAATAACACACAAGAGCCTAATTGCGTCGAATTGGAAAAGAAGGAGTGAAAAAGAGTGGAACTGAATGAAAGGAGGAGTGCAAATGAATAAATGCAAATCAAATGTGTCACGTAATATTTTATTCAACAAAAGTACTTATAATTTAAGAATAATGTTTGTTTATTGTTTCAAATTGTTTAAACGGCTCCTGGCCATATTTTAACGTTCCACTCACCAGCAAGTGAAACTAGACTGTTAAATGTAATAAATGCCGTATTTAGTGCATAGATGTTTAGTTACAACTCGTATATCTATACACATAATATAATAAATGTTATCATAACGTTAGTAGACCATCACATATAAAATTAAATTGCTCTGGAATTTACTTGTCAATTATCGAATAGAAGCTGTTAAAATAATATTTAATATAATACATTGTAAGCAACAACGTAATAGTTGCCTCATAGTTACTTATACTTAATATTGGAAAACTTTCATAAGTTTGTCTTGCCAGCAAGTGAAACTAATATGATCGGAAGGATAGGTTTTATAACTGTTTATACGAATTGTATTATAGATATCAGAATCTTATTGTTTACTAGTAATACGCTACATTGGCTACATTAGTTGGAAAATAATAACTTCCATTTAAAAACTATTCATTTATCAGCTCGCAGATTTAAATACTTCACAAAACATTTAAAAAATCCTATTAATACATCTTACAAGATAAAAACTTTGTATAATAAACACATGTAATATAATACTATAATAGACATTAAACAGATTACAAAAATTCCATTTATAAACAAAATTATAAATAATTCTGAAGTTGATGATCAATAAGAGCAATAAGAGCATAGTAATCAGTATGTCAATTTTTAAACTGTCTTTTTATTACATAGTATAAATTCGCCTTCGTCTGAAGACTTGAGACTGAAAAGGTCCATCTCGAAGCATCGAATAAGGAAACAGTCACTACAGTGCACTGTAAAACTGTAGGAAAAAGCTCCAATCCTATCTGTGTTTTACTCCAAATGGGATAGGATGGAACTGGAAGACAGTCCTTGCCTGGCAGATGAATTTTTCTCATAATGTTGTGTGCTTTTCAGGACAACCATTTTGCAATTGCAGATTAACATTTCTTTCGTTTGTAGTGCCTCTTCAGGTAGGTCTATCGACCTTAGGGTCATGTATGACCCATATCCTTCTCAATAGAAAAGTTGAACCACAACAAATGATGAGTCCAGTGACTGTGTACTTTCTTTGTGGTCCTCTTAGAAATATCTGTTACTTGGAACGATCCTTTAATAGTGGATCGACATAACAAAATCCAGATCATCCTTAAATCCCAGGTAGCCCGTCAATGCTCATCTAAAAAATTTATATCCAAAAAATGCGGCATGCCCATCCAATTGACCCGCAATTCAACCGTCAACTGTGATATCATGTGAGGTGTACTATAATACAAACAAACTTGACCGGGACGTCAGCGCCTATGTCTTTTAGATTTTTTTGAATGAGATCTGGATTTATCTTTGCTTTTTTCGTGTTTCTTCTTCCTTAAAATTCGATAAATAAAATAAACTCATAAATATAAATAAATAAATAATTTCATCATTTTAATCTTTAAGTTTTCAAGATGGAATTAATGCATACCGCTTTTTAGAATGTTTTTTGGATCGTTTCTTTTTTGACGATGACGACGACGAAGAGGCTGGGCGAATATCGGAGCGGGATGAATCTACAGATGAAGAAGATAAGGATCTCTTGCTACTTCCTCTTTTGTCAGGGCTCAAATTACTCCTTGTGCCATTTCTTGTGTCACAACTGTCAGGTGGCAGCTTTAAACGGTCCAGAGCTTCACTTTCCATTTTCCTTTCTAGAATGTCGTCAGATTCATATTTATTGGTATCATAAAATTATAATTCATGCATGTGTTTAAATTAGTAGTCTTTCTTTTAACCTGAGGATTTTCCTGGCTCATTTTCCTTACAAATGTCTTCTTGTGATAATACTCCGGGGGAAGGTACTGACTCAACTTCTGAATGAACTTCTGTCACCACTTCTTTAACGTCTGCTACATAAATTTTTATTACTGTTATATTGTTCTCCACTCATTCTCAATATTCATCCACCCAACTGATAAATCAATTTATCTCGTACAAGATTGAAACAACTTCGATTGCTAACCTGTGTCCCTTTCAGGAGGTGGCTTCTGTGTCGCTGCTATTCCACTGTTTTTAATTTTTTCAAGAAACAAAGCTGCTTTTCTTCTTCTTTCTTCTTTCCTTTTACGCTCAATTTCTTCTGGACTCACATCTTCGTCGTCCGTTCCGTTTTTATTTGCTTTTCGCAATTTGTGAGCAGAGGTAGTAGAAACTTTGTCATGGTTGGAGCATGTTTTTGAGCTATGGGACTTGGAGCTTTTGACACTGTCACTGTTGTCAGCAACCTCTTCCTTTTCTTTGTCATTTACTGTTGCTTGCTGCTGACTAAGGGAAGAGGAAAATTTTATGACAGGTTTCTCTTTCGAATCCCTTTTTAATATTCGTTGAGCGGTTGCGGATGCCAGAGAAAATGCACTGGAAACAGAAGTGGAATTATCACAGGGCAGCGTTCCGCTATCTGCGGCCTTATCTTTAGACTTGCTAAAAAGAGCGTTCTTCTTCCTAATCTCCTCTATTCTTGATACCAACTCGGCGGACATTGTTGTAGGTCTACTCTGAAAGCCTATAAATTAATTTTTCAGTCAGTCACAGGAATTTAGTTCATGTAAAAGTCTTGTTGGACACAAAAAATATTTAATGAAATATTTAATATTTCGTTAATCTTACTTGCGTGATTTGCTATTGGAATTCCTGCAGCAGATAATGGTAATGAAGATGTATGGCCAGGACCGGGGCCGGAACTATTAGCAGGCGCTTCAGTTGGCTTCGGTTTTCCTTCTCCTTTGCTATAGCTCATGAAGTTTCCAGATGCAACAACCGCATTATGTTCAGCCTTAAATCGTTCTTTGCAATTCAGATAGTACCAATGAAAGGCGTGTTGTGGGTCCAGAAACGTAAATCTTGGATCGCCTTATAAATAAGATAAATATTCAAGAATGTTGACAATATTGCAATAGAAAATATTAGAAATCAATAGAATTTCACTGTTGGGAATTACCTTTGGTTTTTGCAAGACCTTCAAAAGCAGAGCCATTTTTGACGACGTAATTAGCCATTTTTTCGATAATCAATTGGTCTTGAGAGGTTGGCATTTCGTGCGGTTGTCTAATAGGCACACCTGTTATGGTAGATTTTACTTGGGCAGCGTTGTTTGTCTCTTCGGTTTGTACTGGTAGTGATTCTATGGAAGATTGTGATTTCTGTGGTTCCTGAGGTGTTGCTCCTTTGATTTTGGAGACCAACATTGAATATGTACTATTTGTTGTTGTCGGCTTGTAAGTAATTTGGGAAATGATAGGGACACGCCCCGTGTCCTTCTTAAACAAACTGGGATGTAAATAACTTGTATCACAGTCTTCTTCGCTCCCGCTAACGTCATTATCTCCTAAACCACGCAAAAATATCAAATGCACACAGTTGTTATTTTCTTTCGAATAAATATGCACAAGATCACATGAACAACCCTTTTGTGTAGCCTCTAAAAATTTTCTCAAGTCAGGGTTTGTTCGACAGAAATGTTTGATTATCTTCGATGATTACCATGCGACGGTGAAGCATCTTGATCTTCAGTGGGCGTCTCGACGGGCTTGTAATCCCCAGTTTTTATGACCAGTACCAAATATTTGTAGTAAGGATTAAGGGCATCATTATATCCAAGGAAATCGAATTGAGGGTTGGTCGCCTGCTTTGTCTTTAGAATAATTTCCATTTGGTTTCCCTGCTCGGCTATAAACTTTGCCGTCTTTTCGATTATTGCATGGCTTTTCATTGTTGTTGGCTGTAAAATTAAAATCATGAAAATTATATCGAATGATAGCGAGGCAATAGGAAGTTAATTTTTCCTTTCGTGGTGAGCCAAAGAAAACCCATTGAACGACTTTAAATTCACTCTTCAACCCAAAGTTAAGAAAATCTCCGACCATACCAAATTTAATTACGAACTCAATGTATTTAAATTTGGACACAGGTGGCTCGTTTAAAGAAAAGAATTTTCAGCTCTTCAATCATAACTCCAATATTAGTACGTAAAGTAAAAGTAAAGTAGAACTCCATGGTGTCTCGCAGGCTAAGCCACAGATTCTTTTAAAATGTCCAGTAATATTAGTACCATACATTCCCACCATGCCTCGCAGCGCTCGCCTACACCCCCCCTGGCCGGCGAACCCGGCCAGACACGGGGTCTGAGAGAAGGGGTAACACCGGGTCTGGACGGCGCAGCCGGCCAGACACGGGGGGTGACACGGCAACACGGGTCGGGCCAGAGAAGCTGGCCAGACACGGGGGAGTACACAGGTCGGGCCGGCGCAGCCGGCCCGACACGAGTGACCGGCAGTTACACGGGTCGACCAGATACGGGAGACACGGTAGGTAGTCCATCCACTAACTAAACAAGAAGAATTGTAAGCACGGGGATGACATGGTTTAAATTGGTTTAGTGCATCATATCATAATCACATTATATTGTAACAAAATCAAAAAACTTTTATACCTTTAGTTATTATATTTCAATAACAATTCCAAACAATTAAAGAAACTGAAACCACTGAACTTGTAAAAAAAGTGTACCTAGTTTACATTGCTGTAGGTTAGGCAGGTGGCATTCCCCAGGCCAGTTTAAGTTTAAGTCACGGTAACATTGACACTCTTACCACATGATTCTTTTCTGGTCTTGCATGTCTGTAACTATATCTGATATCTTGAGGGTCGGGAAGCCATTGTTACGTTGGGGAGTCAAACTTGGGGAACTGAAAGCACTTTATGAAATAAGAACTCTCAGAAATATACTTTTTTT
>JABASI010006458.1:0-10859 GCA_019776505.1 Tomocerus nigrus
ATGTTGTGGGATTTCTTTTGGGCTAGGGCTAAGGTAGTGAGGGTGGTGTAGTGTAGTATGCATGGGCATGGTGAGCATAGGGCGTAGGAGGCCCTCCTCCTCACCCACGTGGTAAAGGACTTAAAGCCAAAACAAGGTTCTTGGCGCTTAAGTTTGAAGCTAAAACGAGGGTTAAAGATATGCTAATAAAAGTTGCGTAATATAATTGTCTAAAAACAATTACTGTTTTAAGCTCATTCATGGTACGGTCTTATACGTAAACAATTCTGGAGTGGCAGTCAGGATTTCGACATTCACGTTGATTTCGATTTTGTAGATACGGACATGTGTTTGACAATCATAAACGTCAATCTAGTCAATCATACAGTTGCTAATAGTGTTTCCAATCCTTCACATCAATAATATAATATTACCTAGGTATATGTGGCAAGATAAATTTTATCGAATGACAACTTGACATTGACACCATGGCATATACAGAAATGTAGTTAATTACATACACATAAGAAATAATCTGCTGTCATTTTGTTTTCCACTTAATTCTTATGTCGTTATAAATCCACTAAAAAACTAATGACTATGAAATATAAACTTAATTCCAGGAGGCTTTGCATTAAAGTGGGGACGAAAATATAGAAAATAGTCACAGAAAGGAAGTGTCGCGTTTTAAAAACATGAAAATTTCTAAATGTGGAAAGCGGCTTCCAAATGATAGAATCCAGCGTAGAGCGTACAAACAAAATCGTCGCCTTAAAGCTTTGTGATTAATTAATTTATTAAGTTAGGTAGCCATCCCCATGCTTTCTATGAATCCAGTTTAATCACAAAATGGGAGGGTACGGCCATTATAATTACTGTTAGTTTATTGCAACATCAACAAATCTCCAAAGCTAAAATTCATTTAAGAAATAATTGGTTTAAGGAATACGTACATATGTCGGGTACCATACCTAACACCGATGCCTAAATTCTCACTGTTCCAATTGCATATAAGAAAACCTACTTTTCCAATTTTATATTGAAAACCTATGGCATCGTGACTTTTTCGAATTTGGTTTCTTGACTATTATAAACTGATAGTGTTTTAATAGTTCTAGTCAAATCAAATGATGCTGTATTTATGCTTCTAAAAATACTTAGCATTCAAACTGTTAAGCAGAGTAATTCCTATAGATGCCTATAATAAAAATGTTTTCAAATTGTTTTGATAGTAAAAGAAAGCGATTCTCATGTGGATCCTCCAACATTTCAAAATATTATAGAACGCTCTTTATTAACTATTTTTTCGTAGTAGGAGTCACTCCTTTCTTTTGGAATAAATCAAAAAATCAGTTTGAAATGTCCATTTCAAAACCAAGAAGGTTATTTGTTAAATTTAAAGCAAGCGTACATTTCCTGTTGACTGTGTACGAATTTTTTCAATTTGCTGAATACTGCAAAGATCCTAATCCGAAATATAGGGAAATCGCGATTGCCGGCACATTGGCATTGGGGCATTGTATTTCTACAGTAAATTGGTTTAATTTAGACAAAAAGGGGAAAAATATTGTTTATCTGCTGAATCAACTCTACCGTGAGAGCCAGTTTTATTGTAAGTTATTCTATTTGAAAAATGTTTTCCATTTTATAAAGAATAAAAGCTTAAGGTGGCGTGATTCTATTGGTTTTTATAGGTGAGGCTGAAAACCCTGTGCTACATCCTCTTTTGAAAGTGGAAATTTTTATTGAAAAATGGACTCATGTTATTTTGCATGGTTGCATGGGAGGATTTTTAATTCCTTTGATAGTTTACTTCCCTGGCAAATACCTGCTGACCGATTTCGTTTTGAAAAACAGAACTGACAATGTTTTTGCATCTTTTATTTTACTAACCAATGAATTTTTCATATGGTTCTTCGCAGGGCATGTGTTCAGTTTCCTTACAACCTACTTTGTTTCCTACATAGTCAAAAATCAAGTTTGGCTGCAGAACACAATGTAAGTTAAAATACCATATGCCTTAAAAATTTGAATTTTACGAAGATGATTTTTACAGTCATGAAAGTCATGAGCATACAACCTTCATTTCTTTAAAATTCCAACCGTCAGTCAATAAAAGACGTTTCTTTCTAATTACCTTTACCTGCATGGCATTTCAGATTAAATTAAATTAAAATTCTTAGACGTTTTTGTTAACTTTTCAGGGGGAGCAAAGCCACAATTTCGGAGAAAATTAAAATTTACAGACGTTTGACTATTCTGAACATCCACTTTAACGAAAGCTGTGTTTCTATTCTCATTCCCAGTTATATAATATGTTTTTCCATTGTTGTCATTGTTGGATATTTCTGTTCAATTCGATTTCATGATATAATGCCCTTTTCTGAGTACTGCATATTTCTGCTGCCTGCAGTTCCTGGGTCTGCATTTCTTGTCATTTTCTTAATGACTGCTTCGATGTGTGTTAAAAGCTCAGCTATCTCATTGGATCGAATGAAATCAACTGGGTTAAGAACAGCTCCAAAAATTCTGCAAAAGCAACTATTCAGTTTGAGGTCTTATGGAATTAGGTTCGGTCATCTGGGTTCAGTGAATTATAATTACTTATTCCGTACTTGCGATGCCATTCTTTCTTTACTGGTGGCACTGCTGGTCAGTTTCAAAAATGTGTAGACTTTATTGCACGCTTAATTCAACACAAATATATTAACGACGTTAATCCCCGCACTGTAAGGAAATTTTGTGATGCTATACGAAATTATTTCTAAATTGTACTGCCTGAAATGTAAATTAATTCAATAAACTAATTTTTCTATATGAATTCAACATCGCTGCCCATAATGAAATCTTAATACACTTTTATTACAATGATTAAATCGAGCTGTAATTAAAATTACGATATCTTGAATAAGTATAATACCTACTCATTTACAAAGCAAACCCATATATTAGGTTACCTATTAATATGCATCTGAAATCTGATTTTAAATCACACGTTGGCATTTGTCAAAATCGGGTCTCAATAAAAATACTGACTTTGAATGGATAGATACTGGTATTGTACGGAATATTTACCTCTAAAGAAAGAACTTCAAAGCTGTCATTTTTGAGGATGGTTTTCACTTTTAAGGTCAAAAATTCAATTCAATGGTACCTTTCCTTTTTGGTCAAATAAATTGTGCGTTTGCGAACTACATACTAGATATGTCAGTACAGAATATTTACGCTTAGATAAGAACTAAGTAGTAAAACACAAACTACGCTTACTTTCCTTCGTTATTATTCCATTTCCAAGAAACTTAATTAATTAATTACACATTTAAGTATTTACATGAAAATTTCAAACTGCATTTTTACACCTACTAATGATCCCTATCCATGATAACCGGTCCTAATAAGAGAAAACGCAAAGATTATGATCATAATATTGATATGCAATAGATAAGATAAAGATAGCTAAAAATATGAGTACAGATGACAGATATGTAAAATCCGTTTTAGCTTTCGTGAATCTTTAAGTTTAAACAGGTTTTTCATGCAAAGACCAATTATTCATCATACAAGTTTAAATCCTAGACGTTTTTTAGAATTTTACAGAGAATGTTGGGCAGTCTCCAGCTGGGGATCAGAATGTAAATAGTGACGTTGATTTTCGGAAATCCCTCTCGATCAAACTAATTAAGTATATTCGTTTTGCAGTCTACAGTGCTGACTAGAAAACTAGAAACAATACACAGCAGGTCAATAACAAAATTCTGATTGAATCCATCGTTTATTAACACTATCTTGAAAATTCATTAAGTATTCAAGTAACAATAAGTAGGTACCCGTAATTGATTGATGGTTTACCCGTAATAAACAATATACAATTCATTGAGCAACTATTTCTAGATATAAGCCCTGGGGACTAGCAAATGTCCATGGAATATTAGTACATAATTCTTGAACTATCTAGAATTTATATTATAAGGTACCTTTCGATATTATTATACAACTTTAAATTCATTAAAACGTCGATGACTATATAAATTACGGGAGTGTGGGGACAAATGAATATCCACAGAAATCAGTTCTCTACAAAATCCATTAACTTCAATACTCCAATTATTGTTTCAATGCCCTAATTAGTAAATTATTGTTAGCTGTCATTAAAAATATACCATACAAAATTAGCTATAAAATATATTTGTCTAAATCTTTGTTGTCAAGTGACACACCATTCTTAACATATCATAATATATCCATTAACAAACATAACTTCAGACTTCAAAACTCATGACTATAATATAATAATTAAGACCATTGGTAATTCATAACAAACTAAACATGCATATGGACTTAGAATTTAGTGTTGCCACTATTCATATTCTGGGCCATCATCAACGTTGCTACTTCTGTGGAACATAAGGGTCCTACGAAACTGTTGGTTTCTTCATACTGGTCCATCAACGCGCTTGCCATGGAAGTAAATTCTTCTGGCTCAAAATATCTCAAAAAATGTTGGAGTTCATCTTCGGGTTTGCAAATCAAATCAGACATAAGACAAGGAAAATTACGTACGATCCGCCCTGCTAACGACTCATTGACGACAGTAGACGCTGCTGCTAGGAAAGAAGAGATAGTAGGATTGCTACAGAGAAATGCAATGGATGCATCGGGATCATTAAGAGTGACTATGGGCTCTTTATAAAAAATGCTGTCGTCACTCCAATCGGTTTCTAGCATTTCATCCATGATTTTCTTCAATGAAGGGTCTCTGCAACATTCTTGCCAAAAGTCAATATTATATTCTAAAAATGGATTTTCCTCTGGCAACTCTGTTTCGTCTGAAGGATCAGCGTCTACCGTGCTGGTGGATGGTCCTGATGCGGTGCTGGTGGATGGTTCTGGTGCGGTGCTGGTGGATGGTCCTGATGCGTTGCTGGTGGATGGTCCTGCCTGCTCATTTTCCGTTTCTTTGTTCCGTTCCAATTTTGATGCATATTTCTTCAACGGAGGGAATTTTTCAGCAAAGTCCTCACAAGGAATACATTCGAAAGAATTGGATGACCCGTCTTCAACGATTTTAAACACGGGATATCTCCTTTCAGAAGTCGAAGGTTGGTCCGTCCTCATTTCTTCTCTCCTCCTTTTATTTTTCATATAATCCATTTTGCTCCTTGAAGTACGCATCCTAAATTTTAAGACAAGATGACAACGACATTAATTTAGGTATGTAAACTTTATACTTCAACTCAATAGTTGAATATTCCAATAATTTTACAGCAGTACCAGGCACGGTTACTAAATACCTATATCCACACAACAATATTATTTACCTGTGAATGTCGAATTGATAAAGCTGCAACAGAGAGATATCCCCACTCAAATACTTCAATACGCAGCTTTGGTTGCCTGAGACCAATGCCTACAATTGGAATGAGTAAAATTAAGCTCTGCTTTTTATCAAAACGCTAAGTGACTAACACAGAAAAATAATTAGTTACTAATTGTACTTCTTTACATTTAGGAGAATCCAAAGGGGGAGCAGTAATTCACGAACGGCCGATATAAAATGATAAATCTCTTTATAGCTGAGGGATGTCCAGTGGTCACTGGTCACACTTTTGGGCAGGACTTGCAACTGTGATCCAATTTAGAATTTTTTTAGCATAAAATTAAATTGTCGAAAATGGTTATTGGTTAAATATATTAAAAAATTGATACATTTTACTTACTTTTTTGTGATGAATCCCGAGAAGTCCAGATTTGTTAAATTGCCTATACAAAATAGGAGATCTATTAGGCTGCAAGAGACACGGTATTGGGCAGGTAGGTACTTCCGATTTTAAAACTCTAAATTTTTCCAACTAGTTTACATTAATTAACTTATGAAAATTATTTTTGTCATTAACTTACTAAAATGAAATAATTAGTATATTATTTAAAATTAGTACATTTTTTTTACCTACCTGACAGTGCTGACCGAGCTGGTGAGATGTGCAAACCTTGAAGTTCAAAATCGAAATGAGGTCTTCTTCAAAAGGAACCTAGTTTTTAACCCAACAAAGGACGCCTCGGTGTTTTTGTTCACTACCATGGGAAGCATTTTAGTGTAAACGGTGCCATGTACTGAATTGTACAAGCTTTTCAAATAACAGCAGGGTACCACACGGTATTTGGTACCGATTAGGAAGTGGTACAACTATGCACTATTGGCTCCAAAGGTATAAACTTCGATTTGCTCTTAGAGAATTAAAACATTTTCATGGACGTTTTTATTTACAGAATGATCATGTATGAATAAGCAGAGGTAGGAAAAAAGTGAAGGATAAATGTGGCAATAACTAATTTGTTCTGAAATTAATAGGAAAAATTCTAAATTTTACTGAATTCAATTTTCATGACCTACTTTGCTATGTCAACTTAATTTTTGCAAAACTAAAAAAAAGCTTTAATGCTTATTGAATTAACTTTTTTGCCAACTGCGATTGTTTCTTTTGCCTAAACAAGTAATGCCATTGAAATATTTAAATGAAACCCTTTTCGGGTTTACAGTTTTTTAACTTTCATACTTAATATGAAGCAAATAAATGGGAAAACTTTATCTCTCCGTTAATTTGTGGATGATTATATAATTATTTTGTTAACTTCTCGGAGTATTGGAACAATATTCATAAGCTTTATTTAGTCCTTGTGTGTGGTGCGTTGAAACTGGAGACACATTGACATTATGCATTAATTATAGTCAACTACTGCAGTGATATTTTGTTTGCAGGATTGAGTTAAAAATGAAAAATGGGTCAAATGTCCGGTATCGTTCGTTTCAAATGAAAATGATGCACTATTGACCTCATTACGTTGTGGAATTCAAGATGCGGCATAATTTATAGTAATTACTAGGATTTTTTTAAACGCTATATAATTGGGAGGAAAAGATAGAAAAATTGCAAACTAAGGTAGGTAACTTAGATTATCCAAGTAACGATAAAATGTCAGATCGATAGTTTCATAACGCTATTTATTAATTATTATATAGTGGGCTTTCTGTAGAAGATAGGATGAGACGATGAGATTATGGTCTTCAGATTGGAATTCATGTTGAGAATTTTTTATCATTAGTATATAACAAATTGTACATAGTGAAGAGATGAAGTCAAATATTATTAATAAGAGTAGCTCCATAGGAAGTGGCATTGCAAAAGCATCAGTTTTCGTACATGCTGCGCACAGGGCCCTTGGGGTGGGGGTAAGCTTCACAGGTGTCTTGTAAGAGAGTACTGTACAACTAAAAATTTTTAGAAAAGAAGGAAAAATTATGAAAATTTATGATGATACTTTTTACGATACTTTTTTCATTCACCTTTAATTTAAAATCGCTGAATTTTTTGGGCTCCTGGCCAGTTATAGAGCTATTTAATAATTATGTAATAGCTAAAGCCTCTAAATTTCTGACTGTTTCTAATTCTAAATGGCATGGCCATACATATCTCATAGAACCATATTATACACCAGAATTTGATGTCTTTGTTGTAATATTGAAAGGAAGGCCCGAAAAGTTTTATTTTAAAGGCTGAGATATCCATGATTTAATTTGGCTCGTAAGCGTACCTACCTAAACATAATTATTTTACAATAAAATAAAATAATTTATAAAGTAATGATCGAGGTTACCATACGGGCAATGCGTTCCGACTTGCCCTCTCGGGTCACTCCTAGTATGACTATATATAGGACCGCTGCTGCATGATTATCTGTACTAGGACCATACTAGAACCAATGATTTAATATTTCAGTTAATTCATTCCATTTTGATAATTGCCAAAGTCTATCTTATTATAATTACTAGTATGTAGGTAATCCTTTATTACAGTGCAGCACAGGGAGCTATAAGTGGCAAGACTTGAACGATCTGAGTGACTCTACTCTAAGGTCATAGTCATAAACGCCCCCTAACACACTCAATCATTTATCCCTAATCATACAAACAATGAAGTGCGTCATTTATCAAAATGTATTTGTTTCATTGACGCCATAGCATAGGTTGCGGTTGCCTTATCCGTCGAAATTATATACACTGCTGATAATGTCAACTTTCCCAATATACTTAAATCACAAAATGATAGCAGAACAGTGCATACTGATAACATTTGACATTTGATGTCTAAATTTATAATTTCGTCGTTTCATTTCTCATAATTCATTTACTTTCTGTGATAATCTTTACGAAGGCAGATGAAATTAAGTGCAGAACAAAAAACATCAAAAATCAAAATTGATGCTTCAGTGTTCAGTCACAAGTTTCCAAAAGAAATAGTTACCGAAGATAATTATGGCCGCAAACGCAGGTAATTATATATTATATTATTACTATTCATTACCTACCTTTGTTGTCATGTATATATTATATATGTACCTTATATACACAGTCGTTTGCAATTAGGTATACAATGTATGTATTGTACTTTTGCTCGATATTATCTCATGTTGCATGTTGATGTGTAAATTGTTCTACCTACCTATACATAATATGCCTACCATGGACTACGCATACATGCATCAGGATTGTTTGTAGGCCGACTTAACTCTCGATTTTCTTTAAAGCTGTAAAATTGTCAAAATGTAAATCTCACAAAAATTGTGACCTAAACATTTCAGAACTCATTTTGAGCACATTGCACCAAACTGAAATATTTAGAGCCTGCGCTGCTTGAAAACTTTGGCACACTGCTTAGTGAAAAATATAAACATTTTCCTTTACTCGCCTTTTATCAAGATAATGGGTTAGGGTCTAGACAACACTGGTACTATAAACAGATACTACTATACTACATATACGTATAAATAAAATGTTGTGAGTATATTATTTAATCGTTTTCCTAACCTTTATGTTTGCAGATTGTGAAGTTGCCATTGATGATTTCGATATACTTCAAGTCCTAGCCAATGATAAAATATTTGGTAGAAATTGGTTACTATTCTGCCATCGTTTGGAATTTGACCAATCGATTAAAACTGATCTGCAAAGAATGATGGACCACAATTGTACGATTAATGATCTGGTAATTAACATATTAGCCCACTGGAAAAGCATGACACCAAATGCCAACATAAAAATTTTATGTGAGAAATTAAGGGACATTGGCTGCAATAATTGTGCATGTAAGTTCATTTAAATTATCTGTATACTATTTTCTACTTGAAATAAAAATTAGAAATTATTAATTAATAGCTGATGCGTAGACACTATAGAATCTCTCGGACGCCTGGACAATAACAAAAATATCAGCGGCAGAAATAAAATTTGGTTTAATGTTGGACCTCCTACAAAATTCTATTGTGGACGAGAAAATGAACTTGAAACGATTAAGAAGCAGCAAGAAGATTCCAATTCCGTTGAAACAAAAGAAATGCACTTCATCGCAATAACAGGACTAGGTGGAATTGGCAAAAGTGAATTAGCCAAATATTATGCGAAAATATTTTATGAAGCTAACATGGGACATTGTATTTGGATTGATGCTGAAACAAGTCAAACTTTGCTGAAATCTGTCCAAAACTTGGCTGTACATCAACTGCGGATATCCCCGACAGATGATGGCGGAAAGGAAAAGAGTTTAAATTCACTGATGAAGGAAGTATATGATCAACTGTCGGGTCAAGGATGTCTTATCATTCTGGACAACATCGAATCTTATGATAACATCATTTTCAATATTTTAAAAGAACACGCTTTTATTCAACCACCGGGGGTTACGAAACCGTTCGTGATAATTACATCCAGATTCCAACCTGTGAAAAAATATTTTGGGAACACATGCACTCCATTGGAATTGGATATATTGCCAGAAAATGCAGCGGTAACATTCTTCCTCCGATCATTTGATGTAATTGCCAATGATATTGATGGAAACACTCAAGAACTCATTAAAAGACTGTGTGTTAGGCTACACTATTACCCTCTAGCTATGCAACAAGCATTCGCTTATATTAACGAAAAAATCCCTGGAAAAATACTCGCATCAAATTTACGAAACGAAATCGAATCATATTTGATTAAATTAGAAAAAGAAACAAAGGCACTTTTGGACCACAATTTGCCTGAATACGAAAACCTTGACGGCGTCACCAAAACAACTTATTTGACTTGGAGAATAACCATCGAGAAAATACTAAGAACTCCTGAAATTGGGAAAATTGCAGTTACACTTTTGCAAATAATTTCCTTGCTATCTCCGGAAGATATTTCCACGGATTTTTTACAACTTTTATATGAAAAAATTAGCAAAGATGAAAATGGGCCAAAAATCACTCTGCGGTCAATAATAAACATTTTCCAAAGACTATGTGACTTCTTTAGGGAAACAGATGCATACTACAACACACTTGAAGGCAGTAATTTTGAAAATTGTCTGAAAATCTTACCTGAGCACTCAATGGTAGGCTTAGCAGGTAAAAATATTTCCATTCACAGATTGGTTCAAGAAGTAATTAGGATAGACTTACAAGAAACAAGACAGTCGACGGTTTTGTTGGACAAACTTTTGTCAGGGGTTCAGGACATACTTGAAATAGATTTTAATACGAAATCGAATGCAATTTCTATTGATCAAATGATTCATATTGAAAGTTTATGGGACCACGCTGCTAAAAATATGACACTAATAGAAAAGCATAAACGATTCCCATATTTCGTATGCCTCAAATTTTATAGTTGCGGAAAATACCAAAATTCTTTCGATTTCAGTTGTAAAGCTTTGACTAATCTTCAATCTGTAACAGAAATTGACACTAGGGAGATTTTGCAGGTAAAATTCAGTAAAGGGAGGGCATTAAAAGGAATGGGAGACTACGAAGGGTCCTTAGAACTGATGATCGACGCCTACAATAAACAAAAAGAA
>JABASI010006459.1:0-10856 GCA_019776505.1 Tomocerus nigrus
GGAAACTAGTAGAAGAATGGAAGTAAGAAATTGTGCTTGAAAACAAATTCAAAGCCCGGTTATTTTCGGTTTTTTGAATGATTGCACAGTGCAGTTGAAACCGAAACCGCGTATTATAAGGGACATCACGGAACCGGGTAAAGTTTACCCTTACAGTACAGATAACTTATCTTTTAGCATGTAAAGAACGGTAAACCAAATTGGACAATTGGAGCCAACAGCCAACAAGCAATCCCTTATAGTGGAATTCCCTTATATCCGATGCCCTTATAGGCGGTGGACTGCACTAATATAATAATAATATTACTAGAAACACAACACCGAACACGGTCGGTTGAATTTACACATTATAAATATCGTTGATAATTACAGGTTGTCGAATGCGTCTATAAATTTCTGAACCTAGAAGATATCAAAAGATTTCGTCTTGTTTGTCATGAGTGGAATTACAGTGCGATGCTAATCCTGAGAAAACGGTCAAAGATAGTCCTTTCCAAGAACAAGGCTCAAAAATCAAATTTGATTCTTTCAAAATTTAATGAAGTATTTTCCGCTACTGCAAATATTCCATTTACAACGTTCAGTATCAACAATGGAGTTAAATGGAACGTGAATGAATTAAAAGACTTTTTCAATAGTCAGAAAAATTTAAAGGAATTGGAATTAGACCGAATATTTGTAGTCAACGATAGTGGACAACAAATCAATAACTTTTCGGATATTCCATGGATATCAAAACCTTTAAGCGCAAGAGCCAATGGATCTTTAATTAGCAAATTGTGTATCAGTGGTTGTTACGAATATCCTTTGACAGTTCCAATTGATACGCTTGTTACGGTAAAAGACATTACATTGAGTTGGTGTTTTGTGGATATAACGGAACAGCATCAAATTTCCCCAATTAGTATCAAATTGTCTAACGTACGATTTTATAGAGGGGGTGGTACTTGCGAACGGATTCGTATCAATGATGTCATAAATTTCCCCAAATTAAAAACTGCTGAATTGTTAAGTTACGGTACGCAAATAATTTTAGATGTGGGTGAAAATGGGGAAGTAGTCAATCTGAAACGTTGTAAATTACTTAGAGTAAACGTAATTAATTGGCGATCATCAAATTGGAATGTAAAAAATTTAGTTTTGAATGCTATGCCTTTTGCTGGAATTCCTGGAACTGGAATGAAAATCCTAGAGATGGACTTTAGAAAACAGAATATTGATTTATTTTATTTACCTCAGTCAATTGAAAAGTTAACTATTCATCGTGTTGATAAATACAACGGGAAAGTATTTTGTAGTCAGGGGATTGCCCTCCAGAATCTTAAATATTTGTATTTAGATATCGACGATATTAATACACGTTCAACTATTTCTTATTTTTCTAATTGCCCAAAATTGGAGCATATTTATTTCTACGGGAAATGCATTCGGATCGGAGGTCAACTGAGAATGAGATTGAATTGGAATTGTGACACTGTGAAAACGTTGACACTGGACTGTGGGCCGATTATTTTTGATGCAACCGGATTGAGTCTCGATAAATTAATTTTGTATGATTTTACTCATTATGATGCAAAGACTGTTTTTGTTAGTGATATCCGGGTAAAGGACTTAATTCTCTATTGTATTAGCCCTAGGAACACACATGACACTTTTCTTGACTTCATGGAATACCTAAAATTTAAACGGTGCCATGTGCAACGTATTTATGCTGGTCCGTTTAATTGGACTGAAAACTCTCCTGATAATAATAAAAGCTGTAGTTTTGAAAGGAGTAGTCTAAGAAGTTATGTGGATGAAGAAGCAAAGTATTACGTTTTTGAAAGTCGGAGAGGAAAGTCAATCTCAGAAACTGAATTTCACAGTCTTATACTGAAAGCAGAGGAAGAGGAAGACGTTCTCTAAAATTATATTTTGTGATGTCTAGCAACAAACAGAGGAATCCAAATGGGTTTTTCTTTTTCGTCTTTTATATTATTGTGAATTTATGATTACATTATTTACATTACGAGAGTGTATTAAGTTATTGACTTACATTAATATATTTAAAAAAAGTAAATAATTACTATAGCTAATCAACAAATCAAAATGTTTCAGAGCTAGTGTCTATACATGTTGTATAAGTCTGTGTTTTACAATTAAGTACTGAGAGTCATAAATAGTTAAAAATAGTTTCAGTTTGCCGCATTTTGTACCACTAGCTAGGTACGATGGTACGAATTTTATTATGTGATGTGTCAAAACATATGTTTGAAATGCATTTGCAGCATGCATACATGTGTAATAATTAGATTTAAAATTGAGGATTAGTCGTTTTGAATAAATTGTGGTTCAAAATCAGTATATGTGTTATTCTATGAATTAATACCACTTTATTACATCCGTGTAAAGTAACTATATAATAATGAACTTTATTAATTCCAAACTAATAATTATTGCAATATCTCTATACCCACATACTTTATGAGTGGTGAATTTTAATGGGATATGCGTTATGGTAACTTCCTCCATCAAAATTATACAGGTGGAATAGGAGTCCAGTTATTAATCTAATAATATGATATTGTATTATACGCCGAATGTCTGAACTTTTAGTTTCCGAAAAGGAATTATAGGACACAAAATGAATCTACAGTATTATGCTGTAAGTAGCTATTATAAAAATTGAAAAATTGTTATATTATTTACATTTGACAATGATGATCTAGTTAATATCCAAAATTTTGCACAGCTCAATTAGCTCTTGTTTCAGATAGACGTTAGTAATGCAGTCCAATGTTTCTTTGTTTGGCAAAATATCTGAATGAGAAATAAATGTCATATCTATTTGATTTGAATGGGAAAAAGTGTAACACAAAAACGAGGCTTTAGGATTTGATCCCGGGATAATTGCAATGGGTTGTATTGCCGAAACGGTTTTGGAGAAAATTTTGTAATCATCCCCTCCGATCAGGTTTGTCATTCCAATAGGTAGCGTCGGTGGATTTGACAATAGCTTCTTTAGCATAATCGTCGGAAATAGACTTAGCACTGGCATTAGAATCCTCTTAATAAATTTTGAAATTCCTAAACTTTGATAAGCTTCGTAATCTTCGTTAATTATTTTTAGTCTTTCGTATGAATTTTCAATATGAAAAGGAAGATATTTGCCCTCCATTGTCCTGTAATCATTTATCAATAAATTATAACATCATTATACAACAATATTTTGTTTAAAATGTTGTCTTAATTTTTTAATATAAAATAATAAAATAACCCAGACATAAATAAAGTATTACTAGGTATGTATAAAATAAAGTGTACAAACCAATGATTTGCTAATGAAGGAGTGGCTGCCCTTGAAGGGTGGTAAGGCCAACCTATGCTAGTAACAGCTGCAATATCAGCCATTGTATCAAGATCATATTCTTTGTCCCGCATATACCTTCGTAACGCTCCACAAATCAATGTAAGGAGAACGGAACTAAAACGGACATTTTGTTTTCTTCTGATACATTTAATTGTTTTTAAATCCAAGGTTATAAATGAGTAAACCCATTTTGGGACTTCATTTTTTCCGAAAGTTGGCCCAGTAATAAATTGAGCTTTTTCAGTTACCGGCATCATTTTCCCTATGTTGCAAGGCGTCTCTATCATTTTCCATAACTTTCAAAAAAAGATCAATTTAAACAAAATATAATTGAAAATAATAGATAATATAATAAGATGCATAATTACCAAATTACCTATGCATCTTTTGTTTTAATATTATGAACTTTTTTCAATGTTAAATATAAAATTAAATAATTTTCTAAAACAATGTCATGGTCATGACATTACTTGACATCCCAAGTCCAACTGAATTTCGAATATTGTGTCCACGTACAATTTATAGTAGTATCATGTACTACTTATGCTTATCAGATATAGGTATGTTAGAAAAAATAATTATTAAAATTATGACAAAATTGTTTGTTTTTATCTACTTGAAGGTTTACGTTATAATTATTAAAAAAAATAAACTGAAATTACTCACGTCGGTTGTATTTGATTCGGTGAAGGGTTTCACTAAATAGGGAGATTGAATCCCTGTAATTTTGTCAAGGATGTGGACTAAAGAATATGCATCTATAAATGCATGATGCATTTTAAAACAAATCACAGCATCATTTGTAACTTTTAGATTTATTAAAACCAATTCCCAATTTGGTGCACTTTGGAAATAGTCTTCAAGCATCCAATTGGTAGTAAAATTTTCAACTTTTTGCTGAGTCATTAGCTCCATTTCGTAGACATGATTCTCAATTTCAATTGTTTTAGTGATTGCTTTGAAAAGATATCCACCAAACAAGACAAGAGATGAGAAAAAGCTGTCATATTTTATTAAGTTATCTGGATCCAAAATGCAGGTGCGGATTTTCTGACGCAAATCTTCTATTGTAACTGAGCCTTTAAGTTTTATCAAAACCCCGAAATTGGACATTGGCGTTCCAGTAGAAGGCTCGGAGTCATAGGCTACCCAAATGTCGTTTCCTGTCAAATGCTTCAACTCTGGATGAAATAACTTGGCATATGTAATCACGCATTGTTTGTATATAAACAATAAAATTCCTGGTATAGAAAATAAAGCTATAAATAAAATCCAAAGCAAAATCCCCTTAAACATATTTTTATTTCCTGGCATGGCTAATGATATAATAACGAAATCGTTCAAAAATCTGACTACGAACTAACTAATCCTACATCACCTAATTTATATAATTCTTTAATCGTCACAGCTATGTTACATCACAAAGGTGCGCCGCTTTGCAATTTGAAGGTATGCTAATGAAAACAATGACATAGAAGTTAATTTCTATTAGTTCCATACATATCTGCTGATTTCCCCTTTATTTTACGACTTCGCTTTCGTATTTATGTCATTTTGAATTTTCATTGTCAGTTGAATGAATTAGGTAATAAAAAACACAGATTCTTAACTTTCCTATAACAATTACCGTATGTTTTTGGTAGCTAATTTTTATCTAATGCTATTGGTTGCGTTTTTTATGCCATTATTGATTTTAGCTGACATACGTTAATTTTTATTTTACGATTTGCATGAATGTTATTAAATAAACAAGTTGGTACCTATAATTATTGCATTACTATTTATTAAGTGCACAATAATTAATATTTACTATAAGTATAGAGAAGAACAGACAGGAAGATAAGATTTGACACAATATTATTTACAGTTCAACTCTTAATATAGTGGGCTCACAAGTAAAGTTTTCACTCTCAGTAAACCCTTTTTTACATTGACATCTGCCCGGTAAGCCTACTTCACTGTACAGTTCAGAACAGTCAGCATTATCGATGCAAGATTTTTTCCCCTGACAGACAGCTCCAACTAATCCGACACATTTCCTCAACGTGGGCGAATATTTATCCATGATGTCATCTTTGCAAGAGCATGTATTATTAATGCAAACTAAATCCGCTGCCTTGTCACATTTAACATTACTCTCTGCGTAGTCACAAACTGCTCCATGGCTTCCTTCACACAGACCTTCTTTGCTGTCGACGAACCCTTCTGTACAATGGCAATGGCCCACAGTGGCATTGGTCAACATCTTACAAAATGAGTTGGGGACACAATCTGAATTCAATGAACACGGACCTCCATATTTTGAAACACAGAAATCGAGATCCTTATTTATCATTTGATGTTTTGACGATGGACATTTGCATCGTGATCTGTAACAAACTAAATTGTTGACACATTCATCATTTTTTACGCAATATTCACTTGGCGTGGAGTCAAATTTGTCCCCACTCATCCACTTCTTCCCACATTTGTTTTTCTCCTTATTTGCTATCAAGTTTTCTGTGTCGCATGCACACACTGCCTGTCCTTGGAGTAGCAATGTGCTAGAAGACACAAGTTCCGTATACATTGATTTCAACCGTTCGAGATTATAAGATGGAATTTTGCAAGTTCCAGTAGAGACACAAAATCCATCCAGACATTCACTATCAAGTAGGGGAGCGCATAAATCAACTAATGGTCCTGTCATTGAATGCCTGATGAACTTACCTCTGTCTCTATTGTACCTTTGGTTGTAATCGTGCCCGATTGTATAGTGACTCTTTTTAACCGAAGAATATTGAAACCCTTTTTCGCAATCACATTTTTCATTGTTGCAGATTAATTTGATTAAATCTTTGTAAACGCACTCTGAATTTTTGCTGCATTTTTCATTGACGCCTTTTCTGAGGACACAAGTATTTGTTAAAGAATTTCCATAGTGGTCATTGTTGCATACACAAATCCCATCGTCACAATCTGCACCGGCTAGACATTTACCATCGATGCAAGTCTGATTCAGTGCACCAACACATTGACCTTCTGTGACGGAATAAATAGAAATCCCTTCATTGCAACCACAACTCCCATTTACGCAGTGTAAATGTAAAAACTTTGAGCATTTATCTTCTTCAGAACAGATCTCTCCAAATAATTTTGAAAGTTCGCAAGTCCCGTTGAAAACTTCGTGATATTTACTATCGCAAATGCAGATACCATCTTCCCCGCATTCGGAGTGCTCAACACAATCAGTGATTTCAATAAGAGCCCCTTCTTCGTTTTCTTCCCCGCCATATCGGCATCTTTCTCCTGATTTCGTCACACATTTCCCTTTCCCTTCATCGTAAAACATTTCTTCTTGTTTGGAACAATCGCATACCCCTTCGTAGCAATACAGCCAGGCTTTGCGATCACATTTTTTGATCTTACTACATTCTTCTCCGAATAAACTACGAGACGATGCTGCTGAATTTTTTAATTGAAAACTTATTGTTACCAATAAAAAGAAAATTGATTTCCACCTCATATTTCTACTAATCAATATGCAGGATTAGACAGATTCCTACTGCTAATAAAAACAGATTTCTAAGAACTTCAGAAATGCAAGACTTAAGATGAATTACTAAATTAGTACTCCTTGATATTTCTGAGTTACCAACACTTACTGTGAGAGAAGAGAAGAAATGAAAGATTAGCTTCCTTTTGATAAATAATGGTCAGCAGCAAGGTCAAAGGTTCGTCATCTTGGATAGGACAATCAAATGCGCATTTGGACATTTAATTCAATTGGTTTCTGTATTTAAGAGTTTCTACAGATCGGAATTCATAAACCCAATATTCCACAACCCCCAACCATTAAGTGACTGGTTTATTGTATGGTGTCTAAAATCCAAAGTGGATTTAAAGCACGAAGAAAAACATTTTAAAAATGGTTATATCCTAAAACATAGTTAGGTTAATTAGGTATCAGTATGTCTGATGATAATAAAATCGATCACTATATAAAGAATCAACTTTTAATTGGAATTTTGTCTTGTAGTAATTAACCAATCAATTTCACCACTTGATAATTTTCCCTTCTTTATTTCGTGTCCCTGTAAAATTACACAGGTCATGTTATTAGAGACCCCCGAAAAAGATGAATGCTATCCATTATCTAAAAGTTGAGATTATCATGAAGGGATATAAAATAAATAAACCATAGCTCGAAATCATAATGTATCTGTGCAACCAGTAATTGCGTGGCTGTTAGCCTATTGACGAGGACATTAATATCTTCATTTTACGATTTTTACTTCATACTAACTTGCGATGGTTCTACCAAACTATTTACTAATCTAATCTATTAAGAACACGGACTAAGTCACTCAACAAACATCTGTCGTTTCGATAAAATTTCTTAAAGCTGATGAAAGCCAAAGAAAACAATGGCTATAAGGAATTAACTTATATAATGTAGTAGCTGTCGAAAAATTAAGTATAGAACCGTATATCACTTTGTCAATATTATAACGTCTTTAGTCTTTAATCTCTTTATGCCATGTACCAGAATAGTGGCTTTAAAAGAAAATTTTATTTCTTTAGGAGTTAATTTTTATATGTAAATATATTAACGTTACTCTAAATAAATATAATTATAGTGCAATTAACAATCTATCGAGCGTCAGTTGAACTTTCGAAAACATGAATATAACGATGACTTACAGAGTTTAAATAATATGTAGAGTTACTATACAGAGCAGATTAGCTTGTAGATCTGCTGAAATAAAAGTTACATTTTAAATTCCTTTCATAAACTAATAATAAAAAATATTGGACCATTGTACTCATGTATTCGTCGTATCTCACAGAAGTGAGAATAATTCAATAGACTTATTATGACTTACTATTCAATATCTCTCACTGTCAGTGTCAACTGTTCAATACACCTGTACTCTTAAACAAATTTAGAAAACCAAAAAGGTCAATTTTGTCAATCGTTCACAAAATTATGTTGACAATTTTGGAAATGCAAATGTCTGTATAGTGCTTTAGGTTGCCATTTGTGCACTAAATTTATTTTGACACATTTAAAAAAACTTTTTATGTTACTTTTCTAAAGAGTGAATCTTTAAATGTCCTTTTAACTGCTGTGGCTTGGAGAATTTCTTTTTGCAAATATCGCAGGAGTATAATCCTTTTCGTCGGTGAACTTTTTGCATATGTACACCCAATTCGATAAATTCTTTGTCACATAATATACATAGTTCCTTTTGCTTTTCCAGGTCATGAGAACGCATATGTTTATTTAAAGTGGAAGTCTGGAAAAAACTTCTGCTGCAGATATGGCATGAATAAGGTTTGTCTCCAGAATGAACTTTTGAATGGTAATGAAGAGCACTTAAAAAGAAAAACTTCTTGTCACAGATGTGACAAGCGAAACTTTTCCCCTCAGTGTGAGTTTTTTTATGCTTTTCTAGAGAGACTGACCATGAAAATGTCTTTTCACAAGTGTCACATTTATATGGATTTTCGTCCGTGTGTGTTCTTGCATGTTCTTTTAAACTGACGGCCATCGAAAAGCATTTTCCACAAATATCGCAAAAATATTGTTTTCCGTCTGTATGAGTTTTTAAATGTGTTTTAAAACAGGATTTTGTAAGACTTTTCCCGCAAATGTCACAATCTTGTAATTCATCATGAATCATTGAATGGTCCTTTAAATCACATTCATTTGGAAACCTTTTTCCACATTTTTTACATTTAAATGAGTTTGTGTGAGAATTTAAATGAGTCTTCAAATAAGCAGCCTTAGAGAACGTTTTACCACAAATGTCACAATTGTTATCGCCTTTTTCTTTTTCGCTCATGATATTAATTTTATTATTTTTACTTGATTCGCCGGAATGTATTTTCATATGTTGATTTAAGTTACCCATTAATAAAAATTCCTTGTCACAAACTTCACATTTGTGCGGCTTTTCTCCACTGTGAATCTTTTTATGGTAGAATAACGAGCTGGACCGTACTATTTTGCCACAAATGTCGCATGGACTCCGTTCGTCATTGTCCATGGTAAGTTTGGCCCGAATCTTTGATTTATCTGGCAGAGAGAAACTAGGGCGGCATTCATTTGACTCTTTTTTAACATTCGACTTCAAATTTTCTTCAAAGTTGCAACTAACATTATCAGAAGACTGAGAGGGTTCTCCATGAATTATTTGCTTGTGTCGTTTCAAATCCTTCGCTGTTGTAAACTTTTTGCCACATTTTTCACATGAATAAGGTGTGTTTCCCAACTGAAGTTGTTTTTGATGTTTCAAAGAATTTGATTTGTTAAACATGCTTTTACTCTTACATTTCTGATCCGGATTTTGTACTATGTGTAATCGTTCATGGCACTGCAGTATAATTCTTTTCGGAAATTGTTTACTACAAACTGTGCAGGTAAAAGCCAGAGGTTTGACAATCTTTTTCTGGACATTGTTTGACGGGCCTGGGGGCGCCTTGTCCTCCGCTAAAACGAAAAAACAAGAATTCATCATCTAGTCTGAAATAGCATACTTTCAGTACAAACTTAGTTAGTTTTATGCTAATCAGCAATTATGAATAAGAAACAAAGAATTGCCAAAGCATTTTGCGCCTTTAAATTTTGGACAAATTCCTCTCTCTAGCTTTTGTTCTACGTTTAATTCTTTGACAAAATCCCATGTTAAGTTTATTGTAACATACAGCAAGTGCATTTAAGTCAGATTTCAATCTCAATATTCCCAATATTATTCCTGATATCTGATTGTGTTACATTACATTTACATGTTACAACATGTGTTGTGTAGATGTGTAGTGCAGTGTGTAGCCTGTAGTGTAGTGTAGTAAAGCGTTAGCTAAATAATCGAAAGAAAATGCCGTTATTGGCAGAACACGTACTTATTTTGTGCATATTATTATGCTTGTTATTTTTGGATAGGTTTTCAATGCATTAATTATGCATTAGTTGATTTGGTTTTAATTGCATTTACAATACTTGCTTCTCTCTGCAAATTATTATTTTCATCTGATTTTCCTCTTTCGTCATACGACGCCAGAAAGGCGCACAGTCACAGTTCTATCTAATAATAATAGAGAAGACGATTAGGTAATTCAGAATCTACTGAAAACTGATAAATATTTAGATATTTTTACATTAATTAAATTGTCTTTTCTAATGAGGATTAGTAGGGTGACAGATTACGACTTTGAATATTTTTTTCAAGCTATATTTTACCGCTGAACCTTTCAGCTGCTTCTATTTTCTATCTGTCTGTCTGTCTGTACATAATACGTTATTTAGGCAAACAACGGGCAATTGAGGGTCCGCACAGGAATAGGAATTAGGAATTTACTGGAATACCTAGCTCTAGCTGTTCACGCTATGATCTAACTAGATCTGGGATACTTTTGAGCACCTGCAGGTGCTCAAAAGTATCCGGTTACCTTAGAGCATCTAATTATTTTAACCTAACCTAAGCTAACCTAACCTAACTTAAAATAATGAGGTGCTCAATGGTTA
>JABASI010006460.1:0-10855 GCA_019776505.1 Tomocerus nigrus
AATAAACGAGGAGGTAGACCTATATTCAATCGGGCTGAATGAACGCACTTATTAAATTACGAATGAAGTATTGATTTAAAAAATTCAATTTCTCACTGTATATAGACTCTGTCGACGGAAAATTGAGTAGAGAACCCTTTCCCTCTCTCCCAACACACATTCCTATCCCCCTCTCCTTCCACACAGGAATGTGGCACATATAAATCCATCCTCTTTCTCTCCCTCTTATAAAACATGATCGAAATCAGTAACCATGTGTTTAATACACCAGAGAAAGTGGCAAAAATCTTTCTTCCTCTCTTCCCTTTCCACGAAGAGAAGTCGAAGCTCTCCTTCAACTTTCCCTCTGGCTAGTTGTCTAATATTTTCCCATTGTTAGAAAAATGGAAGGCTTTTTAAACAGAGCCAGCTGAAAGGAAATTGCGTAGACGTATACAGTGGGTATAAAATTACCTACCTACCTATGTATACGATATCTATGCGTAAATTGCAATAAGGATCTGGTTACATAAAGTAACAGCCAGAAAATAAATAGGGACAAATAAGAGAGAGCTTCTTATTTCAATTATATTTACCAGCGTCGAAAGAGAAAGTTCAGCAAGTCGAAATTGAATGAAATCAGAAGCTAAGTAAAGTCATGTTCTGATGTGATGATTTCCCAGTAAACTAAATCCATATATCCCACCATGGAAAACCAACATTAAATAAGTTGATGGGAGGCATTGTGTGTATACAGTAGATCTGCTTTGGCATCGCATGGCTTCTCTTAGGAATGGAACTCAGATAATGTAATATCGATGTCATAACTTTGCATCAACTTCAACAGATTCCATTAACAACTCAGGAAACTATTGATTCTTTATTAGACGCAACTCAGTCTACTTATTTACTTGTTTTCGGCATCTGCATTTGTTTCGACTCTCATTTCCAACGCTATACTTCTCTGCATACTACAGGATCCACTAAAAATAGTTTGCCATACAACTTTCACCATGTAAATTTCATTTTATATTTTTACGCTAAATAACAAAAAACCAAAGTAGGCTTTCACCACTTTCACCTTACTCAAAAAGTTAAAGTGGTGAAAGTAAAATTTGCTTGAGGAGACTTTTGGTGCGTTATTTAGAGTAAAAATGTGAAACGAAATTTACACGGGGAAAGTCTTATGACAACTTACTTTTGATGGATCCTGTATTCTTATAAGGTATTTAGCTGCTATAATATGTACTCATAGACATCTGATAATACGGAGCATTTAAATTCCTCGACAGGAATGTTCAAGCTAATACCAAACAAATAAATTTTTATATGAAATGTGATGACCAAAGAAGAGAGATACTATCCAGAACGAACTCGGTAAAGAAAGTCAGAAATGGGCAAAGAAGTGGGATAAATAGAGAGACGCTACTATAAATAGCCGGGTAGCTGCTTATTTGTAGTCTAGCCTCATTGTGGGATTAGTCGGTCATTTGGAAAACAGGCGACTGCATTGAAGTTAAGTCAGGGACAGAAAGCAAAACAAGTCTAGGAAATGGAAAGCAAGTATCCGACTGTGGATCTCATGCAGTCAACTTGTGTCAAGTTCAGAAGCAGGACAAGACGTAACGCTGAGTGGTGAGCCAAAGCTAAGGCCAAATAATACACTTCCTCCCGTCTATTTTCTTTTTACATATAAATCTGCTTTGAATAACCACATACACGTCACTCCCCACTATCTACCCGTATCTTACCCCACTACTCACACAATAAATTAACCCTTTACATACAAATGAACAGCAACAAACATTGTTATAGTTAGGATCAGCACAACATTGTGCGTCAGAAGTAACTTGTAGTACCACCATATAAATTTTTCTTCATATTTTAGACCACATCAAAATTATTTTCACTCCTTTACAAGTAAATTAGACTTTCACCACTTTCACTTTCTTTTCACCATCCTGGGAAAAGAGAAAGTGAAGAAAGTCTAATTTGCATGGAAAGGGGTGAAAATAATTTTGATGCGCCATTTACTTATCTTAAAAATGGGAAATGAAATTTGATATTAAGGGGCTCTTGGTTTTGACTGCGCAGCCAACGAGGAGTTGCTAGAATCAATTGTGTGGGTTTAATCACATTGCTTGGGCCGTAACCGGCTCGTCGTATACTATTATAAGTACAATATAAATATTCAGGTATGTAAATATATACCTCCAAATATTCAAGAAAGAAATCCATTGCAAAGAGAAAGATTATTAGCCAACTATTAAATTACTAGCTGTATTTATTTACAAAGATCTACAAGAATGCATCGGTGGGAGAATGATATGGGTTCTCAGCGTTGAATGGTGCAGATGTATGTACATAGTAGTTGACTCTGGATTTGAGGGTGTAGGAACGCGGAGCTGTGTGGCCTAGTGGCATAAGTTTATGCATTGGTTTAATTGTCGTGGAGTGGGTTGGATGTAAGTTGTAACATCATTCCGCATGATGAATCCCTCATGTATAACTTTGCTAAATCATAACTTATGTTGGTAATAGGAGCGAGACTAGGGAATCAACTGAACTCAGATGAATTGAACTGAAATATTATAATTATGAGAAAGTTGGATGGAGCTAGGATAGAGCTAGGAGTAGAGTAGAGTGCTATAAGGTTATTATTATGCAGAGGATGGCTATAATATTCAGTGGGAGTATAGGAGAACAAAGTATTTCCAGCTAACTGGGTGACTGAGTGAGTGAGGGAACGAAGAGAAACTTCTTCAGCCGCTCGCTTCCCTTCCCTAATTGTTTCTCCTTGCAACTAAATACATACTAATTGGAGCCACTTTGTGGCACTCCCCTATAATCATTATTGTCAAATTAAGCACTTTAATTGAAATTCCTCCACAAACTAAACAGCAATACCAGCAGCACACTCCCAAATAGCACACTTTTCCACACTATATTGGTTTAAATACATCTTAATCTAATTAATATATTTAAGTCCCCCTACTTAGAACAATTACTTTAGGACAATTAAGTCAATATACAAAATAACATAATTTATGACTTTATAAAAAATAGAAAAAAACAAACAAAAACACTTTGTGTTAATCCAATATTTAAATATATATTATAACTGGCACTAAAATATACTTAGCTATGGATATAAACAATAATTTTATCGTTTATATTATATCCAATGAATATAATGAAGTTGTGTTTTAGTAATTAATTATTTAAATGAGTGCGAGATGTTGGGTTTGCCGGAGAAATGAGCTGCAATTGTAAATTGTCCCTGTAACTTTGATACTTATGTTAAAATGTGCCCGGGCAGGCAGGCAGGTTGTGTAGAGCATATTGTCGTGATGGAAATTCTGGTCTGTTAGTTCGTTGGATGCGGAAGAGTAAAAGGAAGGGTAAACATTATACATATGCAGCATATTTAGCTCGGTTAGGTAGTGCAGTGGTTCCATTAGACGGACGTGGCTACATTCTGGGCAGGCAGGCAGGGCAGGGCAGGGTATATATTTAGATGTAGGGACGTGAAAGAGCTTTCTCCTGCACAACTCTAACTCTGTGAGGATGTAAGCTAAGCGTGGCCACATCTTGAATAAGACAGATAGCTTGCCTTGTTCGCCACAAGAATAATAGTCCCATTTTGTACAACATTATTTATCTTAAAGTCCATTTTTTCATGGTTCGCAGAGGGGAAAGCCTCTTCGCATGTTTATTTACTGAGCTAATATTAACTTACTTTCTCTGCATTACATTCAACTCATAATATTATGTATACATTTCTACGAATATTTTATTCTGCATTTGCAAGATGTTGCTAACTCCCTACTAAGTAGGACTTGATATACTTTTATACTAGCACCCTCCTTCTATATATTTAAGTATGATGTAACTATATAGTATAGTATATACTTGTATGTATAAGTATATGTATATTATATATATCTGGAGTCATTTTGCTCTCTTGGCGTCTCCATCCCAGTTCACTGGATGTGTATTTGCAAAAAGTGCCAGAGGATAGTTGACTCGCTACGGTTTTGTTATAATTCCCATAAATATTCCGTATTAATGCATTCGCCAAGGAAAGCAACAGCGGGAAACACTTATCATTTTATTCTGTGGACGAACGACGAAGCCTTTCTTTGTAAATTGCTCAAATTAGAAGCCATTATGTTGAAGAGTTAATGTTTTTTCCACGAAAAGCTGTTGGCAATGTGCTCATTTCTTTTTAGATCACATCAACAGTAAAAGTGAAATGATAGAATGGGATTCCATTGCCCAACTCTGCTTCTTCTACTCGCCTATGTGCGTGTTGCAGGGGGAGCATTGTAGCAGAACTCACTCACTCACCCACTCACTACGAGTACACACACTTTGCTAATGTACCGCACGGAAATCGCAAACGGGATTTTATTTCTTGCAACTACCATTTCCAAAATAGGATATCGGATATTTTCCATTTTCATGGAAATACTTAAGGAAGCCATTTATCAAACAAAGTGGCAAGATTCTGTACATAAATAATTCACACTTTTCGTTCGATGAAAGCCATTTCGTTACGCACATATCTCTATTCTCTATATCCCTTCAGCGGACACATTGTCCTCATATGTGCATGCATGCATAAGTGCAATAGATTATCTACTTCCAACTGTATGCGTACAACTACCTATATAGTAAATGTGCAGATAAAATATCCATCCATTACTACAAAGGATGCAGTTAATTTCATTTCACTCTGAATGAGTGCAACATCTGTAAATTCTTTCTGCTTAATGCTTTCTCGGATACAGCAGACACACTTGCATGTAAAACGCAGCAATTTCAATGCATAATTTTATGTGGGGCATTCAATAGAAATTGAAGAAGGAAACGTAGCCATATTTTAAAACTCAAAAAAAAATATTACAAATGAGTCAGCCAAACTGAACGAAAATTTTAAAGTTTACTTATTCAGTCAGTTTCTGATTTTGACTGCAATGACTGACAATAATTTAAATATAATTTAAATTATATTCAGTTTATTGAAAAGATTCTACTTATTTCTGCCTTTAGGCAAACCTCAATTGTAACTAATAAAGTCAAACTAAAGAGATTATAATATCAGCCAAATCATCGGAGATTTTACTAAGAGGTTTAGGGTTGATTTGTAGAGAAATTGCNCAATTGTAACTAATAAAGTCAAACTAAAGAGATTATAATATCAGCCAAATCATCGGAGATTTTACTAAGAGGTTTAGGGTTGATTTGTAGAGAAATTGCTGAGTTTTTGATGGTCAGCTTCAATTAGCCATGATTTGTAGGGATATAGAAAATGATGAAAGGGGAATGGATGTATAGAGTGTTGAGTTTGGGATGGTGGGTCCGGGTTATGACATGATCCATTTTTATTTAGTGTGCGTGCATGTAGAGAGTATGGAGTTTCTTTTCATCTGCTGTTGTTCCCTGGTCGATTTAATTTGTTCATTTAGTTTCTGTTGGGCTGTGGTGCAAGAATTGGAAGAGACAGGGCAGGAGGGCGTAAAGTGGGATCTAAAGAGAACGGACGGAACATGATATGATTTGATTTGATATAATAGCCAGGCTTATTGACAAGATGTAGTTGTGACTGGACGGGAGTAGTCGTGTCGCCCTGGATCTGTCTGTCTGTAGTCGCCGTCGTCTTCTTCGTAGACTGGACAAGGCGAGAAAGAGAGAGAGAGGCTGATGTTCTATTAGACGGAGCCATTAAATCCCAGTGCACTCCACACAGAGAGGACATAAGATGGAGACAGCCGGGCATCCTATCTACGTGCCTCTGCCCCACTTACACTTTCTGCTCAGCCATACAGAAAGATGAAGTGTCTATTGCCATTGTCTCCACTGAAATGCGCTCCACATGAAAATAGCAATTGCTCCATCTTCCCCATTCCTATGTATTATTATGGTAGACTTGTCACTAAAGTGACAACCATTCAAGTCACACTCTACGCTTCGGTACATCGCATCATGTAACATAATAGCCACATTCATTCACTATATGACTAATGCATAGATATAAGCCTGCCCCGTCTCCATCCTCCTTCTCCTCTCACTCTAATTACCTACTCCTCCTTAAAATCCTTCCCACAGTGAAAAGAAAAAAGGCTGACAGAAAAAATCCAGGAAAAATCCTTCTTTAAAAAATCCAATGGGATTCATTTGTGTGCAGTTTGTGAAGTTTGTGCAAAGACAGGTTATACGGATTCCTTACGTAGTAAAGAGTATTTATAGTGATCCCTGTCGTGCAAGTAGGTGCATTATCCGAAGAATGTATGAAAGAGGATATCATGTACTGAAAATATATCGGCTGGAACGATGAAATGTGATGCTAACGTTGGCTGGGATCTAGAAAAATATTATGTCAGAATGTTGTCAAAATTTCTTGGAGAAGGAATGAAAAACAGAAGAGACACGTATTATAAATACTCGTGTTGTGTTGTGTGGTGTGGTGTGGTGCTAGGGCGGGTAGTGGGTAGGGAGAGTTGGCCTTCCTTTTTCGGGTACTTGCACCACAACGCAGCGGGCCCTAATCCTCTCATATTTCCTTCCACAGTAATATGATGGTGTGCAAACGTAAACATGTCAGGTGCTAACTAAGAGCAGCAGTTGAGATATGACTGCATAGCATCAAGAGGAGAAAGTATTAATGTACCTACGCATTTGGACTGGAGGAGAAAGCGACTGCTCCTCCATCCTTTCTCCTTCCTCTCCTAATAAATAGATGCAATAGCAAAAACGTAAACTGCTAGAAGAGTTTCTTTCTGGGACGGTCGTCGTCGTCGTCACCAACTTTTGCATAGCCATACCCGAATAGATATATTTCAGTTTCAATTTCCCGTCTCTTCCTTTAACTCAGTTGCAGGCTTCATTTCCATGCGCGTTCATGGCAATTCTAAATATTATGTGTGCAGGTGTGGGTTCACACTAATATCGAGTGCGCACGAAGATCTCTCTTCCAATTCTGCTGGAGGTACGTCTAGCAGCCCTTGTAGATAATTGATTACCTCCCACAGGTAAAAAACAAATCACTCTACTCCATACATTCATTGTCATGAATATAGCAGTTATTTTTGGAGAAAGTCCACTGCCCTTTCCCTTCTCCTAACATCCCAAGGCAGCTGGACTCAGTTACCATGGACTTATCTAGGGAGGTAGACTCCTCCAATTGATTACTGTCTAGTAGCCCTTGTAGATAATTGATTACCTCCCACAGGTAAAAAACAAATCACTCTACTCCATACATTCATTGTCATGAATATAGCAGTTATTTTTGGAGAAAGTCCACTGCCCTTTCCCTTCACCTAACATCCCAAGGCAGCTGGACTCAGTTACCATGGACTTATCTAGGAAGGTAGACTCCTCCAATTGATTTCAAATTCAAATTTCACTTTTTTTGACTGGAGATATTCAGATTTATTCAGCTCTTCGTTTATTTTCTTCCAGTATAAAAAAGTGACATTTATTAATTTAAAAACAGTGGGGAGGAGCCTACCTTGCTACAATTCCATTGTAACAGCGTCTACCTGCCTTGCTGGCATCCTATGTATGACTTGAGCATAGAATGCGTTCTTGATAACCATGAATATTTGGATGGAAATATTATTTACTTTGCCTTTATATTGTGGGTAGGAGTCAGTCAATAAGGAAATTCAATCTGCTAGCCGGTAGATAAGGAAGATGTGTGTTTCATGAAGTTAAAGGAATTTCCATTCCCTTTGTCTGCATTTCCATCTGCGTAACAATGATCTATCTGAACTAGTTTGAGGGAAGAATGTTTTCGGGAATAACATCATAAATTTTGTTGGAGTTGGTTGAAGAGAAAAGAGCATTGATTAGGCAGGGCAGGATATAAGAAAGCGAGTAGGGATAGATAGATATTAAGTAGAAGCGGGAGGGGTGGGGTGGTAATGTAGTTAGTGGTGGGTGGGGGGAAGGAGTAGCGCAGTTGTTGTGTGCAGGTATTGTTTTTTCACTATTGTATAATCGTATTTAGTCGCTGCCGATAAAATAAACAAAGCAGACAATCTAACTAAGTGTGCTCCAGACTTTCGTGAGTCAAGTAAATACATTCAGCTTGAATTAAAGAGCTTTTTCATGCGACTACTTCCAGTAATAAGGTACATCATGTTGACTTGCCCTACTCTCTCCCATTTCCCTCATGCTCACTCTTTGAATTTCACATTCCGCTCTCTCCTCCCAACATCCACCACTCACAAAATCCTTTTACCCTCGTCCTCCTCTTTATTTTCCTACACTGTGCCATCCCCTTCTGTCTATTTCCACTGGGGGATAGTAGGATGGCTCTATTTTAATGAGTAGTGGGATCGTTAAGTTGCAATCGATATTTATTCTGGCCACTGTTGATGAAAGGGATCAATAATTCACCTTCGGCTTAGAATAACAAGTTTTATTTGACCTCACGTAAGTTTTAAATTCAGGAAAATGAGTTTAGATCCTCTCAGAGGAATTCTAAACTCTCAACTCGCATCTGACAGGAGGATTTGAAATGACCGCAGGCTGAGTTGAAATGTCTGCTGAAAAGAGAAAGCGAGCGGCCAACTGCAGACGTGGGCAAGGCGCCCAACCAAAGTTCAACATCTTCCCGTAGTGCAGGAGAAAGGAGTATTATTGGCAGTGAGGAGTTGTTGTGGCGAAAGTCGAATAAAATGCACGAGAAATGGAAACAAGGAGCGTCTGCATTTATTTTGCATGTTCCAATGAGACTAAGGGCACTCTCCCATGCACTCGTTTAATTTCTACTCTGCCTGCCGTGTGAGCCAAGCCAAGTCCTCCTATATGCCATTCCCTGCATAGTGCTTTCCTTGCAAATTCCACAGTTAGAGACAGACATATAATATAGGAGACAGAGAGACATAGAAAGGAGCAAGTATAGTTGTAGACATGTCTTACATCTTGGCAGTTCTGTTTAGTGCAACACATTGGATTAGCTGAGTGAAGTTTGTCAGCCGGGGTTAAAGTCCAGCAGAGCGGTTTCCTTTAATAATTGAATTCAGGACGTGCATAAAAGTGGACAGCGAATTTAGAAAAGAGGCTTGGAGCGTAAATGTCATATAGATATATAGCGGGCATTTATAGAGATAGGATGGACATGTGGGATGGACATATAGGGAGGGAGTTAAAGGAAGGAGTTGCTATACATTCGTAGATAATAGTAGGCCATTGGAAAGAAATTGCTGTGGGTTTAGTTATTGGGAGTTGAGCGGACTTTCTCTCGTTAGATTAGTCATCAAGACAGAAAGTTGTGCAAGGAAGGTCTGGCTATAGCAATGCGTGAGCCTATCCGACACGTTGTTTGCACATCCGTGAGACTAGCATAGTGTTTACAATGGTGGAATGGAGAGATGGATGGGATAGTCCACTTTGCATTCCAATATCGTCTCACTCTATGCAATTCCATTTTCTGGGGCGGACGAACGACTGGAGCGAAACTTATGTGTTGCTCCTTTCTCTCTCTTTCTCCATTTCCAGCCTGGCTCTGTCTGCAGTGCACATAAAGCGCTATAGACATCCATCCCTTATTGTATTTGTTTAAAGAAAAATTTAAACAGTTCCCTCCGACTCTCCTCAGTTCACTTCCATCCATTTCTTTCGTTTACATTGGACGCATGTATTTATTTTTCATGTTTGCAAGTGGTTCGATTAAACTCGTTTGGAATCTCATTTGACTTGCCGACTGTCTCTAGACGACATGCATTAAACTCCTCGGATGTGCATACACGTATACATATATTTATATTGGCCTATATAGCCCCAGCTCATATTGCCTGCCATGAAAAGAAAGCTGGTGGAGAAAGTGGGGAATGAAAGTTGGTGATGATAGTGAGAGGGAAGAATATACGGGGCACTAATAGTTAAAATAAAGTCTTGGCAGGGAAAGAGTTGGTGACGTGGATGTGATCATAGGAGAAGGAGGAGGGGGATATGCCTTGACATTCCTATCTCTTTCTCTGTGGCAGACTTTCTCCGTGAGGCTCTAATGGTGATCGTAGTTTTGGGTGAACTATTCCCAGTCATCATTAGTCTTCTTATATCTCTTTCATTAAATCACTTCCACTATCTTTATTTACGCCACACTATTTTCTATACAATCCCGAGATACAGAGACAGCAATAGTTGAGAAGTCGGTGGTGGTGGTGGCAGTAGGCCGAGCGAGACTGCATCCATGCCACTCGGAATTCTATTGCATTACTCTGCCTGCGACGAGAATCTCTCCCACAACTTCATTCCTTTCAATTTTCCAAACAGCCACTCTATATCTTTTAACATGGAGAGAGCCATCAGTTCGGCAAACACCAAAACTTAACTCACTCCTAAAATCCATAAACTTCTTTTCTATAGCAAATAAGTAGCGTGCTGGATTTGCGGAATTTATTCGATGCTAAGACTAACTACAATTGTCCCTCCACTCACACTCTCTACACTTACGGTGAGAATAATACATATTTATGATTCTAAAAAGGGTTTATACTTAAGTAGGTGCTACACATAAGGATGAGCTACAGGGTCGTCGTACGTACAGTACATGGCTGTGCATGGAAGGCGCAACACCTCCACTACCAGAAATTATTTCCCTTTGATTGTGTTACGAGAGTTTGATGTGAGAGTATAAATGTAAATGTTCCCATAGATTTTTTATGGGAAGGAAGGCAGGGAGCGGGGAAAGTGTTATTGTATCTGTTTATGGAATTTCTCCTCGCATTATTCCGAGTGTGTGTCTCTCTGTGTGTCTGTGTGAGTGTGTGTGCATGTGTGTGGTAGATTTTGCGAGTCATGGTTAGGGGACAAGTAGAGACTAGAGTTTATGTGTCAAAAATGAAAAGTTTGTCGTCTGGTG